>SKCR01044122.1:0-166760 GCA_019454045.1 Zanthoxylum bungeanum
TGGTAGCTAATCTTCAAAGTCTTATTGTACTGACTAAGCCATTTCTTTTGGTATTGAAATAATATGAACATTAACTCTTGTCAAATGCCAGTATATGTTGATAGTCTCAGGAACTGCAGTACTGACTTTATCGTTTGATTCCCTCGTATAATTGCAGGAGGCCTGAATGTGGAAGGAGAGGCAGATAGCTGGGATTTTGGTGTAGGTATACAATATGCACCTTTCCCCTTTGGAGTATTTGTCACAACTTTGCCACTGTTCCTTCATCCTTTTGTGAGTCTTGTATGTTAATCTGCATGCTGTCCATATTAGTAAACTTTGGTGGATGCACTGTCTTCAACCCTAAATCTAAATGGAAATAAAAGCTGTGTCATTGTGATAGTCTAATAGGATGAGGTCAGATTGTTGTGACTTCAATGACTAAAAAAATATTGGAGAAGAATTCTAAAGGTTTTGTGGCACATAGTTTGCTTCCTGCGATGCTGTGAAACACTTTTGTTATGTCCACCATTGTGATACTGCTTACACATATAACATATTGCAGCAAATTCTGTGTATTGTTTTCAATGTTAATCAATCATGCATGTCAGTAGTTGGAAGGATGCCAAAATATTATCCAGGAGAAGACCCACTAGGAATTGAGTTTTGAGTAGCAGTTTTGGGAGCCTTAACTAAGTTCCTTTTGTTTTTCCTCCATCTAGGTGCTGGATTTTATCTTAATGCTACACAGGAGAAGTGGAAGAACTGGCGTATGTACGATTATGTTGTCAAGGAATTGCCAAAACTTCTGAGTGAAAATTTTCCACAGCTTGAAACATCTCGAGCATCTATATTCGGCCACTCTATGGGTGGGCATGGTGCTCTGACAATCTATTTGAAAAATCTTGACAAGTATAAGGTAGTTAGTTCTAATATTTACTTTCTATTAACTGGAAGATTTTAGTTTCGTTTACTTATTGAGGTTCTGTTATTTTTGTATAGCAAGTGGCCTGTTGAATCTTTCTGTAAAAAATTAAAATGCTGGATGAATTTTTCTTGGATTCTTTTAAAATTCAAATCTATTTTTTCTTTTGGGTTTTGAGTGCATTGTGATTTTCAGTTTTGTCACATTATAAAAAACTTCTAATTACCTTGTTTCTCAACTTATTTCTTTGTATTTCTTGATTCCTTCCAGTCTGTATCTGCCTTTGCCCCAGTTTGCAATCCTGTAAACTGTCCATGGGGTCAGAAGGCTTTTACAAATTATCTCGGTAGCAACAAAGCTGATTGGGAGGTAAGATTCTAAGAGATCTAATTGTTCCTTTTGAAGTATTCTTTGTTCTCTAAATGTGATGAATAAAATTGCAAAAATGCAGGAATATGATGCCACTTCTCTTGTTTCAAAGAACAAGAATGTATCTGCCACCATTTTGATTGATCAGGTAAGAAAGCAATGTATTCCACTTTAATGTTCACTTGGCTTAGTATAGAATTGTTATCTTTTTTTAACTTGTCATGGTAGCTAAGAGCCTTTGATATCTTATTATTTTTCCCAAGTGGGGTAAGTAGTTGCCACGTAATGATAGCTACCTCAAATTTCCGCTGACTTTTTTTTTTTTGTGAGTTCAAATTTTTGCGGAAAACATCCTCGAGATTGTCAGTTTTAAGATTACACATTAGTACTTTGAGCTGGTTGATAGCTGCTAATGAATATTGATGTACCATATGGTATTCGGGTGATATGATATGTTATGTGCAGCTAAGTATTTTACTTGTCATATTCATTGCTAGTGTAGATATCAATGTAAATTAAATTCAGTTGGGATAGGAAATTCTAGACATAAAAATAGAGGTCAAAATCTCCAAATTTGGCCTCTTCCCAGTTCCCAAGAATAGGGAAAAATCATGTGACCAGCTTTTTTTCAAAGATTCGTATCAGGTCCCGTTCAAATATACCGCTGTGATTTTGCAGGGGGAAGACGACAAATTCTTGCCTAGTCAGCTGTTCCCAAACAAGTTTGAGGAGGCATGCAGGAGCGCTAACGTTCAACTCTTGTTGCGATTGCAGCCTGGGTATGATCACTCCTACTTTTTCATTGCTACTTTCATCGATGATCACATCCGCCACCATGCTCAAGCTCTCAGGCTGTAGCTGATTGAGATCTGTGATGGTCACATCCGCCAACGCACTCAAGCTCCTAGGCTGTGACGCTTGAGATTTCCGTGTTTTGAGAATCTGGAGCCATGTAGATCTTTTGATCAACTGTCAAGTGTTAACTAATATGGTCTGTTTGGTGAGTGTGTGCTTTTCTTTGAACTACTGAGAGAATTTGTATTAATAAACACAACGGTGGTTGAAATAATGTATGGGATGGATGCCGTTGCTGTGTGTTAGCACATTTGCAGTTTAAGCGTCGCTTAATTGTGGATTGTTATTCGAGCGATTTGATCCGATTGATTTTGACCGCTTTAAATTAAACATCAAAATTTGGGAGATCCACTGATTAATCATCAAATTTTCGATTTCTCAAAATCGTTCGATTTCAATATTTAATCTATATTTAATTTTTCAATAATTTTTTTGGGGTTTTGTGCGGAAAAAGGGATTATATTAGAAACGATTTAAATGAATTGTTATCGGGTTAATAATACTAATATCTTTAATTTATAATATTTTCTTAAATATGAATAAATTTTTTTATTTGTATCAAAACAGGAATGATTTTTATTGATTTTTAGAAGATTTTGAGGTGAGTTTTAAATTTTCTTCAATCATAGTAAATGTCAATTTTATCATTCTCAATTAAATTTTTGATTAATTTCCGAATAATAAGTAACTACTTTTACTTCAAATTGATTATTATTCAGGTAGATCCACCCACACAATATTTGACAATTGGACTATTATTGAGAAGCAATGACAAGACTCAGATAAGAATAGAATGCGATAAACAAATGAAGCTCATTTATATTTTTCCAAAACAAGGTTCGTCAACTCAACCTCCCCACAGAGCAGCATCTAGCCTCCTGTGAATTGAGGGCTGCCATTACAAGATCTTACAAAATATATAGAGGGAGTAACACTACCTATACATACCTCAACCTTCAATTGTGATATATATATATATATATGATATATTTTCCATATCAATAATAATATACACTCTGCTTACCTTGCTCCCTCAGTTATGCACCAGCTGTATCCGTGACATGAGCTAGCAATGCCGATCCTACAAGGCCTTGTAGCTTTGATCAATCGAAATGAACCTTTTTTTTAATCTCCAAATATTATCAGGTTACTGTGTGTCGCAGTGCTTTATTCCACTGCTGCTTTTCAACCACCCGAACCAAACTCGTGCATGGGTTGATATTGGGACTGGTCTGGAACTATGGAGGGTGAGGCAGTGAATGCAGGTTCTAGATTTTCGTTTATGCTCTTCTTAGGCCTCTTTGCCCTCTTAGATCTCTGCGATTGCGGATCAGTCGTGGGAAGAGGATCATCTAATTCATAGTCCGCTACTGTTGAGGTAGGCTCGTTTGTCTTTTGAGTATTCATTGCCTTTGGAGTAGTCTGCTTGCCAGAAGCAGCTTTCCGCTGGACAGAAATTTTTGGTTTAGTATAGACAGAGGAAAACCGAATAACAACGTAAGCAGCACTGTTAAACAAAATTAAGAATTCTAAATTGAGTGAAAAGGACTATTGCTTTTGAGATCAGAAGTGACTTCTAGAGAGAGAGAAAACTGAAGAGCTTCAAAAACTCTTACTCGAGAAAACACCGATATTTACCAGGAAACTACTTAAAAACTCAAAAGGATATAGGAAGCCAGTTCTGTAACTACAATACAACAGATATTCGCAAGTAATCCTCAATGGTGTCATATCCCCATTTTTACTTGATCACATATAATTTACTAGGGTTACTGAATAATTTTCTGATTTAAATATTTTCACTAGAATATTATTTATCTTTAACAAACTTCTCATTTGTTCTTGCTATACTGCTGATTGAGCTGGATGATAGATATGATTTCAGAGGTCTTAACAATCAGAAGAAATTTCGACCCAAATACTGACAGTGTAGTTCAAAATTTAGATTCAAAGACCATTTTCTTAGGATAGACATCTATAACCCTTAGAACTGGTTTCCAGTAGATTACTGCCAAAACTACAAGTTTGAAAAATGAAAACCTCCGTACCTTTTTGTTACTGGATGATGCTTTCTCTGTATCTGGAGATGGCTCTGGTCCAGGAACCTGAGCTTCAGCATTTGTTATATCTTCCAAAGATGCATCACCTTCAGCATCTAATCGAATGGCCTTTGTCGGCTGTTTTCTCTTTGGTCTATCCTTAACCTGGAAGAAATAAATATTTCAACAAGTTTTAGAGGGCAAATTAATGCTTCTTTTCTGTTTCCTTTTTCCCATTTGTCCTTCTTTCCATTTATAGGGGAGAGAAGAGAGAGATAACATGAGAAGGATTATCATAACAGAGGACAAACAGGGAAGTTCTATTTCTACAGATAGCAGAAAGAAATAAATATCAAAAACCTGACCTGTAATGGAAGTTCTCTTAATTTCTGCTCCAATTGGGCATCATCCAGAAGCAAGGACACAACATCCTCAGGAGCCAAGATATCTCCCTGTCCCTGGACATGGCCACCTGTCATGACAAGCTGCTGCACTGTATTCTTCTGACTAGCTCTTTGCAGAATCTTCTCTTCAACCGTCTCTTTACAAATGAGGCGGTAGACAGTAACCTACATCACAAAATATCCGCTTCAAAATTAATTCAACATCCAATGCTATTAAAAAGATGTGCCCCTACTAATAAGCCAAGAGACCTAATCAAATCACACTGACAACAGGGAATGAAAGGCTTCCAGAATGGGAGGACTACATTTCTCTTTGTAACCAATAGGCCCAACGAGCCTCCTAACTGAAGGTGGACCCAAGAAAAGAGGCGACTATGCATTAATTGCCTATTATACAGCTAAAAACTAAACTGTGAGTATGCTCACAAGCCCACACATGACATGAGAAAGGAAGATGCCTTATAGGCAAAGATACTTCGCATAAGCAAGAATGTAATTGCCGTCTTTCGACATTCTTTAATCAATTTGCATGACATTACCAATCATCAAATAAATAAAAATAATAATATCAGCCAGAAACTAACATCCTTTGTCTGACCCAACCGGTGAGCTCTGTCCATTGCCTGTAAATCCAATGTTGGATTCCAATCACTTTCATAAAATATGACAGTGTCCGCAGCTGTCAAGTTAATCCCTAGTCCACCAGCTCTCGTACTCAGCAAGAAAACAAAAATATCACTTCTGCAACCAGGGAAAAGAGGATTGTCATTAACTCTCAATAAATCATCACTACTCACAAAAAAAGAATAAAGCAAAACAGCTTAATTGAAGCTCCTCAAAACAACTATTATCTATAAAATCCTAACCTATGCTGGAAGTCTCGGACCATGTCTCGCCGGTCCATGATAGTGGAGGATCCATCAAGTCTGAGATACCTATATTTCCTATAGTTCATATAATCCTGCAAATGTATACAAGAGTTAGCACCACAACATACTTTCTCAAAACGAGCTCCAAGAAAAAGAACACTACTCTAACTGACCAGTGACCAGATTAGCTAACGAACTGAACTCAAATGGCAATCAATCACCAGGATTAATTTATAACCTAAAGATACTTCTTAATCCACCGCGCAAAAGTTAATGACAGATTTAAAATGTCCCCAATTTAAACTGTCCATAAGTTAATGATAAGTTTAAAGAAGAGTGAAAATTGAAAATTCCACTAAATTCATAGCATTAAATAATAAATACCTCAAGAATATTGAGCATTTTTGTCATTTGAGCAAACAAGAGAACACGGTGATTTTCTGCTCGCAAGCGTTTCAACAATATATCGAGAGTTTGAAGCTTCCCAGAGTCCTAAATAGATTAATGTAAACTCCAAATGTAAGGTCATGTAAAAAGATCTGCATCTTACAGATATGGAGCGAGAGTGAGAAAATAAATGGATATATATATATATATATATATATATATATATATATATTTTATTTCTTACTGTGAGTAACTTTGCAGGGTCAAAGCTTTGCATGGGTGGACAAGATCCAAATATCTGGTATGTTAATTTAAGAGCTGGTTTTGCAACGGGCAGCTCAGAATCAATTTCTTGAATTAATTGATGAGAACCACCAGGCTTTCTGGGTCCATTATATTCAGAGATGCGAGCAAAACCAATCAACAGCCTCTTGACCCAGGGATCATGTTGTTCTTCCATCATTCTGTAAGTAAAATTCCTATCCGAGCATTGGACATTTATCTATCAAGGAAAAGATAAAAAATGGTAAAATAACTTATTAACAATTAAGCTGCCACGATAACCAAATATGAGTGGATAATATATATGAAAACATACCGGTGGAGCTCGAGCTTGTGGGATGAACGTGTAAGTCGCATTAAGAAGTTTAATGTTTGACAAAAGCCTTTCCTGATGAGAGACAACTAAATCTTCAAATAGATCATATCCAGGACCTATGGTGAATTTCCTTCCAAGCAAATTAGTCTCTGATCTTGATGGAATCAACAGCAATCGTGTGACAGCTCTTACTTTTCCCCTATCAGGAAGATCTTCATTCAGTCCATCATCCATGGATTCCATGAGCATGTCCAACATACCATCCAAAAATTGGCGGTCCCATCTCAAAATAGAAAATAATAATCTCTCCATAAAAGAACCATTTGCCAGAAATGCAACCTCTGTTGGGGACAAATCCATCAAATGAGTAAAACCAAATGTCTCACTCTTGACAGACGATGTATCCGAGCCACTACCAAGTGAAAATACAGATCGATAAACATTTTCTTCACTGAATATATTGAATCGTTTCTGAAACAATTCTCTGAAGATTCCATGCCCAACAGCTAAGCAAAGTGTCTCAGAACTATGGAGAATCTCTTCATGGACTAATTTTGGTATCTGGAGATAACGGGGAAAAAATAATCTTAGGAATAAACAAACAACAAGAATTTCTCAATAATTACAATAATCAATATACTATGAAGAACGCGATAATTTTTCTTTAAAAATAAAAATTTAAAAGATTTACAAAAAAAAAAAAGGTACCTTGTATTCTATAGGACTCCGACCCCCAGAATAGGGTACATCCTCTAACTCCCCAAAGGGAGGAGGTAGAAGAGAGTTTGGAATTTCTCCAAAATAGAGATAAGAGCTTCCCTCATTTCTTTCAAACAACTCTGGATGGTTACATACCTAACATTACAAACAAACATCAATAATTGCAAACAAGTACTGAATCCATTCAATTCACAGACTGGATTACAAACACTATCTGACTAAGTTAGTAGTGATGAAATCATGTATTTGAAATAAAGAATCATAAAATTATAAAAGCCCGACAGAATTGACAGCCCACCTTTCTCAGCTGAATGACAATATTCATTAAATTCAGAATCTTTTTCTCATTAAGGTGCCCACGACTGTTGTCAAACAACCCAGCCAAAGATATCTTGTTCTTAATAGCTTGATAAAAAGCCTGCTGTCGAGAACTTAACTTGCAGTGTACTGTAACCTCAGTTTTTGTAGTCAGCTCAGAAATAACATCTTTCTTAACTCGCCTCAGCATAAAGGGTTTCAAAATTGCATGCTGTCAAATGGGGAAAAAAATTCAGTGACCAACAATCCTTTCATGTCCAATAAAGTATAAAAGTATCTTCGATTCCTAAAAATGGCAGCTAAAGTGACTATATTACTATATTGAAGAGAAGAAGGTAGCTTTCTAAATACACATAGTTTGCAAGAAAGAAGAGGATACAATCAGCATACTTGAAGGTTAAAGATGGCAGCAGATAATTTAGTGCGGCAAAAACCAAAATGATAAATAATAAATACAAAGGGAATTTCATTGACCTCCCCATTGTCTGGCTAAAATCTAGACAATCATCCTCAAAACCCTCCCCCAAAAACCCAACACAAAAAAAAAAAAGAGAAAAAAAGAAAGAAAAGAAAGAAAAGAAGGTAATAATTCATCAAAAAATCTCCATTGAGATATTGAATACCATTATAAACTTTCCTAAAACGTTGCAACTTGCAAAGATCTACCCTGAGATTTCATAAATTTAGCAGATACCACCCCTGCATGGAAGGTTTCTGTCTATTTTTCACCAGAAAATCTCCATTGAGATATTGAACACCATTATAAACTCTCCTAAAACGTTGCAACCTGCAAAGACCTATCCTGAGATTTCATAAATTTAGCAGATACCTCCCCTGCATGGAAGGTTTCTGTCTATTTTTCAAACCAACCAAAATTCACCCTAGACACATTGACATGTCAGTAAAGAAGAAAAACTAATCAGAAATCAGACCATGTAAGATATCATCTTCCCATTGAATGATTTTCTTTTCCATCTTCCTTCTTTTATTACTATTAAGTTTACCAAACATGTTGTTCAATGCAGTAACAAATTTCTTCATGATAAAGCATCATGTAAGATGCATAACAACACGGAAGTTGAACCAAAAGTTAAGAAACTACCACTGAACACATACCAATCTGTTAAGTTGGTGCTCATTTAAAGTACCCCCATGCTCTGCATGGCTCTCAATTCTGACGAAAGATCATGAATAACAACAATGTTAGTTTTCTGCCAAAATTGTTCAAAACGAACAGACATGAATGAGGTACAAATACCCTTTAGAAAACCACTCGTTAAATTGTTCATGGCTGTCAAACAATGTTGGCATGATGAAATGCAAAAGGGCCCACAACTCTGCCATGTTGTTCTGGATAGGTGTACCAGTCAGAAGCAAGCGGTTCCGGCAATTAAAACTAAGCAGAGTCTTCCACCTTATACTGTCCAATCAACATTAAACCAGGTGTACATGAGAATAAAAGAAATATAAATAATTAAATTTATGCAACTCAGGAATTTGCGGTAGCTATATCAACTACTGCAAAAATTACCAATAAACAAAGAATCCAACGGAAACAATATATGAACGTATACATGTTTACGGTAAGCATTGAACAAGAAGAGTATATATGAACATAAGCACATGATTCATAGCTGAAGATACAACATGAATCTACGAACAGTCAATGATGACACAAAATCAAAGCTTGAAAGTGGAAAGGGGAAAAACAAATAATTAACTGAAATAAAACATCAAGCAGAAAGATGTTGCAGAAGTGACCAATTGGGTAAAGAAGAAAAAAATAAATAAAAATTTACAAGCTAGGACTCCTGCAGAAGCAACCAACTTTTATTTTATATATTTTTTAGTTTATTATACCCACTCTCTACAAAATATTCACTAAATAAAATTCAATTTTGTTTACCAGCTGACCCAACACAAGAAAAGAAAATCATTTCGTACAGCAATCTCATAACTCTAGCCACTTAACAAGTCCGAAGAGAAAATGAATACCTGTTAGAACTTTTGATGGCCTGCGCTTCATCTAAAACCATATACTGCCATTTGACACGCCGAAAGTACTTCTCATCTGCAACAAGTAGCTGATAGCTGGTAATGAGAATATGAAATCCAGCATCCCTGCAAGAAAGGGAAAAAGAACATTGATCATTGTATATGAAGCATGGCATTAATTAAATGCTCTTGTTACAGACAGATATAGAGGAAGATAAAAACAAAAACAATAATCTTCTTACAAGCTGACTTAAAGAAGCACTGAACCATTCCTGGATTTAAGTTTAGTCAGTCAGATACCAGAGCATCTGCAATACTAAGATTGATTTTGGACATGGATCTAATATGAAATTTCTTACTGTACAAGTATAAAGTGATTTTATAGTTTACTGGTTAAAATATTATTTCCTTCCAAAGTTAACTGCAGTTCCCCAAAAAAAGAAAATCCCAGTAATTGTTTAAGGTAGTAGTACTACTTGCTTGGGCTAATACAGTTGTTATGTAACAAGTATGGTATGATATTTACGTTCTTTATTCTCACAAATATACCAGAGCTCTATTAAAGGCAATACCACTCCAGTTATAAGGTGGTCATGTCAGAAGCACAATAGTACCACGAGCACTTACTTCCCAAGAGGATATTAATGTTATTATTTTCTCTGTAAAGAGAAGAACTGCCAATGAAAGTATGCTACCTTCTATAAAGACGCTTTGGATTGATATTTTTCCTAAGTACCGTTCTTTCTTGAAGCCCACCCCAATATGGAAGGGTTTTCAAGTCAGGGCAGAAACGACTGATTTCATCAGCCCAGTTATTCAATACGGAAGCAGGCGCAACAACCAGAAAAGGACCCCATATATTTTTTTCCTGTGCAAGACGAAAAAAGCAAGTTACTACGAAAAAAATATATACGTATTACATAGATATACGATGCCAATTAGTAGTTTAGTACTATACCTCAGCCAAATGACCCAAGAAAGCCATGGCCTGAATGGTCTTTCCTAGGCCCATTTCATCAGCAAGTATACCATTTATACCCTGAAATACAACAAGGAAGCTTCAATATTAGCAATTATGTAAAACCCAAGCTCAAAGAAGTAAAGAAAAAAATAAATAAATATATAAAACCCTGCAGGATTAAAACCTGTTCATAGCAATTAACTAGCCACTGGAGGCCCTTTAACTGGTATTCTTTGAGGGAACCTTTAAACATCTCTGGTGTTTGAACTGTTGATGTGACAGGCATGGTTGAGCTGCATAAATTGGTAAAAAAGTTCATTAACCTTCCTAGGAAATAAAAGAAAAATAAAGGTTGTAAACTCAGCCGTATATGGGATAAAGAGAAAATAAAAGAAAAACTTACGGGTTATGCAGATCTATGTTCCCAGATCCTGCAACTGAGACATCCAGCAAAGCAGCTTCAGAGTCAGCAGCTTCACGTAATTTTGAACATTCAGTATCAAAAGTATTAGTTAACATTTTCTGCTTAGAAACAGCATTTTGAGCAGCCTTCAGAGCCTCCATTTTCCATTCAGCCTCCTCAGGATCCTCTTCCTCACCAGGCTCTATGTCTGAAGAGCTCAATAACAAATCTTGATCATTTGGTTTGTCATTTCCCACAGGCAAAGCTTCAGAGGGCTGTGAATTTGACTTGTTTTGCATAAAGTGGCTGTAAAGTTCTGTTTGTTGTATGAGAAAATTAAGCCTTTGCTGCTGTCGCTTTGCCTCTCGAAGCTCCTGTTCACGCTTCAAAGCTTCTGCAGCTTCTCTTTCCTCCCTTTTCCTCACTTCCGCCTGTACAAAAGGAGGATTAAGTACTACACAATTTCATTAAAAAAATACCGCAAGAAGTTCCCAAATGCTCTGCTTACTTATTACTATATCAGCATACATTACTTAACAAGTGGTTGTACTTGTAGTCTAGTTCTTTTAATCCCTAACTTCCATTCAAATTCCACCACTGAGATTTTCATTAATATGGTACCAAACTCTTATCAATAACTAACCATTAAAAAGAACATCAAAGTGATCTTCGGATGTGGGCAATGCAGTTTCTGAATTACCAATCTGGCTGAATACTCTTAGTTCTAAAGATTTGAATACTAACTAAAATTAAATTCAGATCATTAACATACTTATGGCCCATCACACGTGTTAGTGAGTGCAAGTAAGAGCAGACGTTTTTTTTTTTGCCTTTTTTAATGAAATACAGCACAATGAATCTGGAGAAAGCAACAAAAGAGAAAGGAAGTCTACACGCAAACATGCACACATCTGCAAACTGCAAAGCTACACAAGATGTGACTACCATTTTATTTGAAAACAAAGTACTTATCAAAGACGACGCTAATCTACAAGACAGCCCAGTAAGTTTAATGGATGATAAAGTTCACCAAAGGAAACAGAAAGATACCATCTCCTTATCAACTCGCTTCCAAAACAATAGCATGTCTCTAGCCAATTTCCTTGTGCGAATTGCAGCACCCGTCATCAACTTAACAGACCTGCTTACTTTCATTTTCACCTATTAAAACTCAATTGCCAGAACAAAATCAGGAAAAAATATTAAGATACTAGAAGTAGATATTTATTAATAAAAATAGACTATACGTACCTCTCTTTGACAGTTCTCTGCAAATCTTTTGGCATCAATTTGTTGCTTCTTGTGAAAAGTGAAAAAAGTCTTATGATACTTCAGTATGTCTTTTCTAACAATGTTAACCCAAACTTTGCCAATTTTCTCCATTTCCTCTTTCTCAATCACTGAAGGGTCTTTCTTTACCTTTAGCTTTTTGGGTAAAGCTCGTTCAATTATCTGCAACCAAGGAAAATGAAACTTAGTTTCAAATAAAGAGAAAAAAAATTCATCGTGTATACAAACAATAGCTATTAAATGATTATAATACAAACATAACAAATACCTCATATGTCTCTCCTTTTTCCAAAACCTTCACATAGTAAACCTGCAATACACCACCTTCTGACAAAATAGACCGTTGTATACTTCCAGCAGCCCCCTCTGGGATGGATGAGTTCCCAATATCAGACACCTTGAGACTGAACTTCTGGGCTGAGTTAGAGGCCACTAAGGCTTTCAATCTTGCCTGAAGTGATTCATATTGAGGATGGGGCTCTCCCATCCCAACTCGACTTCTTGACCCAAACCTTTTATCGCCGGCCATCATAGCTGCCAAGGACCCTAAATCTAAAGTACCCTTTAGATAAAACTCCTCCACTTGAATATCTGAAAAGCTTGGCAAATTCAGAGATGGTGCCAACTTATCATAACTCGGCGGAATTCTGTATGTGATACCCTCCCCAATATCCAAGTAGGCAGGTTCGTACATTACTCTGCAAAGCATAAAAAATCAAAAATAAAGTTATGCAAGTTAATCAATCACATCGAATTCAAAATTGAATTTCATATACTGCCATGGTCATTTTTCTTATGCAAACACAGGCATAGGAAATAAGTATCAGAAACATACTTGGGTGTAGATTCTGTCTCATGATAGTTCACAGGCCTTCTAGGACTAATATCATTGAGCCAATCGGATGTGGTTTCCATTTCATATAACCCTGCTCGCTGCTCTCTCCCCAACTTCCTAGTTTTTGAAACACCCAAATTAGTCTTTGGAGCAGGCATCCCCATTCGAGGCAGAACCGGAGTCACTGGGGTACCTTGGTCCTCCTCTTGTACTTCTGGATGTGTTCTCCCAGCATTGATCGATATCTCTCCTCTGTTATGTGTGTCCCACAATATCCATCCTCATCTTCCTCTTCACTGTTGTGAGAACGTTTTTTTGTCTTCACCAAGTCAGACATAGTACCATTACTGTGATTCAACCTTGCTCCACCTATTTAGTAACCAACAAATATTCACAAGCATGCACATAAGTTCACAGCTCTTAAACCCAAATTCTCTATCACCATTAAAACTACTAAACATATAAGATACATTGAGCAAATTACTTGAAAAGAGTATAATTTTGCATAAAACCGAAACGGATCCTCTTAATTTTAAGTGAATATAAAAAGGTTGAACACAATGTACCTTGGCTACCTCTGCTCTCATCCTGACTACTATTCCCATAATAATCAAAATCATCATCTTGTTGTGGAAGTTTGAAGTTCATCAAAGACTACAATACAACCCACAAAAAAAAACAAAAAGGGAAAAAAAACAAACACAACAATCCACGATCAAAACAACATGCTTTAGGGAAAATTAAAAAAAAAATTATAATTGAACAAAATTGAACATACCCAATTCATATAACCTAATAAAAAACACACAAAAAAATAAAAACAACAAATATCCATCAACAAAGAGCAGAAACCCATGTGACAAACCTCAAGATTGAAGAGATTCGAGTAGGATAACGATTCCTTGGATTGCTGCCTCCTCTGATCCATATGAAGATATAAACCCTAACCCTAATGCCGAATTTTCGAGGAGCACAGAGGAGAGAGAAAGAGAAACTGCCCTCAACTAATAGGATAGAAGTAAAAAGTGAGAAGAAAAAGATGGGTGCGTAGGATAAGAGGGGTAGAGCCAGAACGATAGCCCGAGAAGGACGTAGCGGAGACAGTCGGTGTAGGAATTCACCAATGAGATGCTAACGTGCGCTGGGGGTAGCATGTTAGGGTGTATTTTTATTTTTTCTCTTTCGTAAATTCACAAAGCTAACCAAAATTTTTTTTTAGATCACAATATTTGAATTTTGCCAAAATAATCATTTTATTCTCTAAAGTAATTTTTTAATTTTTTTATTTAAAACTTCAGATTAAATTTTTTTTATATATAATATTCCTTTAAAATAATTTCCATATTATACACATTAATAAAATTATTTTTATTTATTTATGATTTATTTTGTGGACTAATTTTTTTCAATTATTATTATTATTATTATTATTATTTTATTTTTGGGACTTATATCTAAAAAGATATATATATATATAACAGTTAATATACATCAAAATGAAAATAATATAATATATACAAATTAAATTTCATTAAAATTAATATCAGCCAATACACATCATGCATAATATTTCTCTCAGTTGACATTTTCCTCAAAAGATTTAATGCTTCATATATTGATCGCTACATTCTTTCTACCAATCATCCATTCTCTTTGTTGCTCTTCGATCCTCGTCTGAGTCTCATATATCGCAATCACGCGGTCACTGTTGGGGTCAAATCAGGGAGGCGCAGCGGAAGGAGCGCTGTTCGGGCGAAATCGTAGTTTAAAATTTTTAAACTTACGAATAAATTATTTAATATCCAATATTAATAATTCATTCATATTTCACCTAAACGTATTTATTCGATATCATATAACGACATAAATAATATAAAAACATCGCGAAACTTTTGTGAAAACGTTTTTCCGTAAAATAGCATAAAATGTGTTTCCGGCCGAACCAACCGACCAATGCTCATGGAGACTGCCCAGGTCAGCCCCCAAAACATTTGGACAGTTCGTGGGCTGCCGAACGGTACCCAGTTCAGTGTTTGGGCAGCTGTTACCCGTTTTTCGCCGTTTTCGCATATTTTCACTCCGAAACAATTTCCGATAAATATTTTTCTTAGGAAATTAAAATAAACTAAATTATTATAATAATCAATAAATAAAAACTGAATTTTTATCTGAAAAATCAGATTTATCATTAATTGCTTTGAGACCCCAATACTTTACAAATTAATCATTTTGGTCATTAAATATTCAAATACATATTTAATTGATTCCAAATCAATCCCAAAATAATTTATACAATTTGCAACATAATCCAGAAACTTTTCCAGAAATTCAAAACTGCCCAGTAATTTTCCAGAATTACGAAAACAGCCCAGATTTTTTATTAATTGCAATTTGGCTCAATTTGTTCAAAACACATCAAGATCAAATCCAATCAATCCCAAATTTGACATACATCAAATATACATCAAATTATAACATATATATGAAAAGCCCCAAAATTTGAGTGGGTTAAGAACCCTAATTTCATAAATTACTCAAATTGGGCAATTTACATTAAATTGATAAAATTCAATACTTTAATCTTCAAATTACAACACCAATTAAATATCTCACCATCATGAAATTAATAAAGAACAATTCTAGGCTAATTATGAATGGCTAATTAACTCTAGAATGACAACTTTAATTTCTAATTAATCAATGAAGCATAATTACACCTAATTAGCTTAATTAATTAAACATACATGCTAAACACCTTCAAACAAGATTCCAATCACAATAATTCACATAATTAAAGATTAGAGAAAATTCTAAACTACACAAATTGAAGTATAAAAATGAAGAAACAATTTCTTAATTGAAGAAAATTGGAAATAACTTACTAAAACTCCAAGTTAGAAGCTTTTCCTTTAGGTTCTTCAATTTTTCTCTCCATGTTTCCTTGGTAAATATTTTAGAAACCTTGTATTCTCTTTGAAAAATGAAACAAAAATTATTTATATACATTTCCTTGCCATTGCTGAGAGATGCCAAGGAGAAAACATAAGCTTTGCATTTTTTTTGTTTTATTTTCATTGGTCAATGTTACTTGTTACACTTTATAACAATTACTTCAAAAGCAAATAACAAGTGAACCAATGAGAATTTGTCATATCCTAATAATTAAAATAATGAAACAAGTGTTACCACTAATTCCATGCCATTTAAAAGTTAAATCATTACTTAAGATATTTATTTTATTAATTAATTTAATTATTTAACAATTAAATAATAAATATGAATATCTTAAATATATGTATTATATTTACATTAAATATCACAAATACATATATTAATGATATATACCAAATATCACAATTTGATATTTTATTAATGTGTATTTAATAAAATCAAGTATTAAATACAAATACACATTAATTCGGAAATGACCGTTAGGTCCCAATTGCATGTATTTTCGTTTAACCGTTAAACGAGTTATAAATAATCATTATTATTCATAACAGTTTCCCTAGTGTTCTACGAGAATATTGCATTAGTGAGACTCTTTAGATTCAGGCATATCCGTCACAAAATCCAATTTCGTGTCCATAATTCACTCACCCGTCAATTATGACGACCACAGATAAACTCGTTGAATCATACAGGTCGAGGTCACTGCATACGTATAATCCCTCCGTCACAGGTATCCGGATTATTCCAAAGATATAGATATAAACGTCAAATCTCTATAGGAATAATCTCGTCGACGTATCTATTAGCAATCTCTAAATAACATTCGTAACTCACTTCCGAACTGTACTATGGCCATAGATTTAACAGATTGCTAATCCCATATAGACTATCTATGCTCTGTACACAGAACTGACGGATCTTTTCTTGATACACACATGATATCATGAGCATGAGTCCACACCTAACGAACATGTGGAGGTCTGATCTAAATAGATCGGTGACGTGACTGTCATCTAAGTGTGGAGGATAACTCATATATCCACAGTGGTATCTCAAGTCAAAGAATCACTATGCTACTCAACCCGAGAAGATTCCTATTGACGTTGGTGTACCATCTATTAGGAAATCTTCGGTGAGTCGTTTAGTGTTTATCAAATAAATATCTACACATCTATACGAGTCTCCCAAGACTCATGGTTCATTGGGATAAACCATCGGACCAAGTCCGATATACGACATTGTGGGAACACACAGGAATCTGGGCGACGCTGTTCTAGGCTCGCGGCCTAGTTGGGAAGTACGAAATAATATGGAGTCGCCACCCGGTGTGACCGGGACAAAGATTTAAGGGGGCGCACTCACCCCTCGCAAGGGAAGACCTCAAACAGTTGGGTTCGGAATGGTCACTTACTTATGTCACTTGTAATGAAAGGATTTGTGTAATAATTTAATCAGGCCTAAGTAACACTTATTTCCAAGAGTATCATGCTTCTAACTCTACATGCAGGGAATTAGTCATCACAACATGCAACATCACATGGCAATCTCATGAACATTTCTCGATCATATGATATGGAAAACTAAGAACAACATAATCATGCTTGAGTACTATCTCATGAACCTATTAACCAAATAACATGCTAACAGCCTAATCATGCTTGAATATCATCCCAAGAACACATAGAATGGATAAATGCAGGAATACAAATAATATGATTGGCTACATAATACAAGAAAGATCAACCAAGAGGCAATTATGCATGAATATGATAAGACAGACTCAGTTCAGTGTGTGCGCGTTCGTGTAGCGTTCGTAAACGCGTTCGAACGGTAAACAGAAGGTTCGCGTTCGTGTGGCGTTTGATAACGCGTTCGAACGGAAATGAAATAGAATGCTCACGTTCGTATGGCGTTTGTTAACGCGTTCGAACGGAAATGAAACAGAATGTTCAACGTTCGTATGGCGTTCGTTAACGCGTTCGAACGGAAATGAGACCTGATGCATGATAAGGCAAAATGCATGCGCGTTCGAGTTGCGTTCGTAAACGCGTTCGAACGGGAACAGACCTGATGCATGAAATGGGACGCAATACATAAACAACAAAATAAAGGGGCGCGGTGAAGTACTGTCGTAAAGGTGGCCTTTTGGGGCTCTTGATCTCTCAAAGAGAGGACCTTTAGACCAACATACTAAGCCCATGCGCGTCACATCACAACACATGAAATAAAGACAACAAAAGTGTAGGACTTCGTATGCCCAATTGAACGTACATTCAACCCAAACACACTTCGTCCGGCGCGGCGAAGTAGTGTCACAAAGGTGGCCTTTTAGGCTCTTCATCTCTCAGATAGAGGACCTTTGGAATAACTCACTAAGCCCATGCGCTTGATTGAACCATGCATAAAAAGATAAAGACAATAATATCAAACTAAGTATGCCTGATTGAACGTATCTTGCATCCAACCGAACACACATCAACGGCGCGGCAAAGCATCGTGGTAAAGGGCTTTACCCCTCCCCCTAGGGGATTTTTCATTCCACTTACTAAGCCCATGTGCTCGATTGAATCATGCATAGATAAACAACATACAGAATTCAAGTGACGAAAAATAAACAAAAGCAACACAAAACAAAAGAGGGTGCCGTTTACTTAAGCGGTACGTGGAGTTGTGTCCCAAGTACAGACCGCACTACCGTCCATTCGGATTCGGCTACGGAATTTACGTCTGGGTTTCCATCCTATATACCACAAGAGACGACACTCTTCCATTCATCCAATACCCACAACACACATCATACACAAACAAGATTTAACAAACAAGTAAAATACAATCAAAATAAATAACAAAAATCAAATAAAGATGAGTGTGAAAAGTACCCTCAGGTCTAACCTTTTAAGCCGTCTCTCGGGCTCACGTTTCACGAAGATCGGAAGGGGTAAAGCTCCGCAACTTTTCTGGTTCACTGGTTTGCCTTTTCCTTCGCTGTTTTGCAGCTCAAGCTACTGTTTCGAGTCCGTTTTGCTGCTGTTTCCTTGTGGTTTCGCTGCCGTTTCCTCTGTATTCTTTTGCTTACTGTTTTTGGGTGTGTTTTTTCTGTAATTTTCCTGTGTGTTGTGTATGAGCTAGCTAGCTAGGGTTGAGAAGGTTGGTGAAGGGTTCTTTTTATAGGCAAAGGGTTAGGCTTGACAAGGAAAGAGATTTGGCTAATTAAAGAGGGATTTGATTTGGTGTTGGATAAGGGAAGTCAAATATTGAGGGGGACAAATCTTGGCTAGATAGGGAAGGTTGAATATTTAGATTGGTAGATGTCTTATTAGATTAGGAAGTCAAATATTTGATTGGTTTTAATTGGTTAGGATTGATTTTAATTAGGCATATCTTCTTTTTAATTTTAGTATATGATATATTCAAATTATTTAAATTAGGCATGATTTTAGTTTAAGTTTGGTAAATGTTTTATTTAATTGGTAAATGGTTTAAATATTTTATTTAATGTTTAATGTTTAAATTAATATTTATTTATTTAATTTGGGATGTGTTTTATGGGCTTTGGGGAGCTAAATGGGCCGGGGTGCAAGGCTAGCAGCAAAACCAGAATTACCGACACCGTTCGAACGCGACACGAACGCCCGCAATCTGTTTGCCGTTTGAACGAAGTAACGAACGCAGCACTAACGAAGACAGTGAGCTTGTTTATTCTGAATTTCCCCTTCCGATATCCGTTTCCCGCAGCTTCCGTGACTCAAAAGGTAGTGCCTCCAAATGAGACTCATCATCGGGTTTCACATGCAAAAATACAATGCCTACAGTCGCCCCCACTTTGATGGGGCTTGTGCAGTGTGTGACAGTGACAGTCCTATCAAAGTCTATGCAATGCATTTTTACTTACCTGGCTAGCTAGCTGCCTCGAGCTGTGCTGATGCTGCTCCAAACTGAATTTGATGATGTGCCATTTCTGGCGTGCTAAACCCCGTACCTAGGGCGTCGCAGTAGTCCACATACTCGACGGTAATCCACAGTAGTCCACAACTCTTTATAGTAGTCCATGATTGTCCGCAACTCTTCACAATAGTCCACGGTAGTCCACATAATCCACTGTAATCCACAATAGTCCACAACTCTTCACAATAGTCCACGGTAGTCCACGGTAGTCCACCACTCTTCACAATAATCCACGGTAGTCCACGTCATCCACAATAGTCCACGGTATTCCACAACTCTTCACGATAGTCCTCGGTAGTCCACATAATCCACAATAGTCAATGGTAGTCCACATGATCCACAATGATCCTCGGTAGTCCACGGTAGTCCACATAATCTTCATAATCCACATAGTCTACATGCCGTACCTGGCGTGCTGACCCCGTACCTAGCGAACTGATACTGAAATAATATGGGCCTCGCCCTCAAACTGATACTGAAGTGGGGCCTCGCCCCCAAGCTGATAGGGGTCTCGCCCTCAAACTGATACTGAAATGGGGCCTCGCCCCCAAGCTGATATGGGCCTCGCCCTCAAACTGATACTGAAGTGGGGCCTCGCCCCCTAGCTGACATGGGCCTCGCCCTCAAACTGATGATGATGTGGAGCCTCGCTCCTCAGCAGATATGGGCCTCGCCCCCAAGCTGACATGATGTGATGTGGAGCCTCGCTCCTTGGCCGTTATGGGCTTCGCCCCCAAGCTGATATGATGTGATGTGGAGCCTCGCTCCTCAGCCGATATGGGCTTCACCCCCAAGCTGATATAATGTGATGTGGAGCCTCGCTCCTCAGCCGATATGGACTTCGCCCCCAAGCTGATATAATGTGATGTGGAGCCTCGCTCCTCAGCCGATATGGGCTTCGCCCCCAAGCTGATGTAATGTGAGGCTTACTGCTCACTCTTTTCCGTCTTCAACACCTGTTTACACAAAACAGAACAAACACAAAAATATGCAATATAGGTTACGTGTATGCATGCATGCATGAGTTTTCTTATTCCGTTGGGTTAGGCCTTCCTTGGTCCATTTCCGAACCGTGCTCCATTTTCGGAGTGCCACTTCGGCGAGATGTGAAAGTAGTCCATTTTCGAACCATGCTCCATTTTCGGAGTGCCCTTTTTGGCGAGATATGATAATGGTCCATTTCCGAACCGTTGCTCCATTTTCGGAGTGCCATTTTCGGCGAGATGAGATGATGGTCCATTTCGAACCGTGCTCCATTTTCGCAGTGCCATTTTCGGCGAGATGAGATGATGGTCCATTTCGAATCGTGCTCCATTTCCGGAGTGCCATTTTCATAGAGATGTGATAATGGTCCATTTCCGAACCGTTGCTCCATTTTCGGAGTGCCATTTTCGGCTTGTTCATTCTCGAACTGTGTTTCCATTCTTGGAGTGCCATTCCTGGCTTGTTCATTCTCGAACTCTGCTCCATTCTTGGATTGCCATTCTCGGCTTGTTCATTCTCGAGCTGTCCATTCCCGGACTATATCTCCATTCTCGGAGTGCCATTCCCGGCGTGCTCATTCCCGAGCTGTCCATTCCCGGACTATATCTCCATTCTCGGAGTGCCATTCCCGGCGTGCTCATTCCCGAGCTGTCCATTCCCGGACTGTTGAGATGAAGCTTTATTCCTCCCGAGCTTTATTCCCAAACTGCTGACATGAGAGATAAGGCTTTATTCCCTGATTGTTTGGACTGTGGGCTTTATTCCCGAACTGCATTGAGATGGGGCTATATTCCTCTGGGCTTTGTTCCCGAACTGTGTTGATATGAGGCTTTATTCCTCTGGGCTTTATTCCCGAATTGTTGAGAGATAGGGCTCTATTCCCCGAGACTTTCTTCTTTCAATTATGTTGACCGTGGGCCTTGTTCCTGAATTGTTGTAGAGAGTGAGCTTTGTTTCCTGACTGTGTTAACTGTGGGCTTTGTCCCCGAACTGTACTGAATGTGGGCTTTATTCCCGAGTTTGCTGGACGTAGGCTTTCTTCCTGAACTGTACTGAATGTGGGCTTTATTCCCGAACTGTACTGAATGTGGGCTTTATTCCATGAACTGAGCTGAATGCAGGCTTTCTTCCTGAACTGTACTGAATGTGGGCTTTATTCCCGAATTGTACTGAATGTAGGCTTTCTTCCTGAGCTGAACTGGATGCAGGCTTTATTCCTGAATTATACTGAATGTGGGCTTTATTCCCGAATTTGAACTGAATGCAGGCTTTGTTCCTGAACTGTACCGAATGTGGGCTTTATTCCCAAGCTGTTTTGAAGGTGGGTTTCGCCCCTAGAGTGCCATACCCGGCAGAAACCAATGCTGAACCAATGTGGGCCTCGCCCCCAGAATGCCATACCCGGCAAGTCTATCGTTGATGCTAATGTGGGCCTCGCCCCCAGAATGCCATACCCGGCAAGCCTGCTATTGATGCTGATGATAATATGGGCCTCGCCCCCAGAATGCCATACCCGGCTAAACTGATACTGATAATAATGTGGGCCTCTCCCCCAGAGTGCCATACCCGGCAAAACTGATGCTGATAATAATTTGGGCCTTGCCCTATGATTCATTCCTTGATTCATTCCAAAACTCTGACAGCGTGGGCCTCGGCCCTAGGATTCATTCTCGGATTCTTTCCAAATTTTGACGACGTGGACCTCGGCCATCGGATTCATTCTCTAGGTTCATTCCAAATTCTGACAACGTGGGCTTCGGCCCTAAGATTCATTCCCGATGCTGCTGACATTGTACTATTGCTGCTTCTGGTTGGCTTGCATTTGACGCTTTCTCTTTTTCTCCTCTTTTGAAACCTGTTATTACAAAACAGAACAAAACACAAAAAGGATGCAAATATGTTACGTGTATGCATGCATGCATGATTGAGTTTCTTATCCCGTTGGGCTAGGTCTTCTGCCAGTGCTCTTGGTGGCTGCTTGGTCTTTTGACAAGTCTGTCCTCTTCCCTAACCAACGGGTATCTATGATGGCTTTCAAGACAAAAATGGGGTTCACATGGTGCATGTATGCATGAGGTGCATGTGATGCATGATATGCATGTGATACAAGAAATATGTCAACTCATTAAAATTTTCACACAAATCGGCTCATCATCATTTTAGAAGTTTTTGGGCCAACTGTCATAGGAGTGAATTCGTCCCAGTTTAAATGGCCCAACGAGTTCACATCTCATGGCAAGGAGCCCAACTAAATCCAAATGGTAACGTTCCGAACACAATCACAAAGTGGCCCATCAATCACTTAGAAGCCTTTGGCCCAATAGTCATGAAATACGTTCTTGTCCCAGTTTAAATGGCCCAACAAGCCCATATCCCATGACAAATGGTCCAACTGGATCCAAACGACGATGTTCCCAACACAAGCATAGAAGAAAGATGATGCAAACATGACATAATAATTTCTACACAATAGCCCATCGACATTTCAGAAGCTTTGGGCCTAATAGTCATAAGGTGCGAACTTGCCCCAGTTTAAATGGCCCAACAAGCCCACATTTCTGACAATAGTCCAACTGCATCCAAATGAGGATGGCCCACAAGCACATATTCAAGGAAATAATTGTTACTTTAGCCAACCCGGTCTATGGTTGGGTTAGCAAGAGTATAGACAAAGGCTCTCACCGGCGAAGGATGGCCCACAACTAGGTCTCCCCACTCAAAGGTTCGAGCAACCAAGTGAGTGCACCCTTTTTTATACACTAAGGTACGTGCCAATGAGCTATGGTGTGTGACGGACTGTCAAATGGATTTCCCGTTGTAGATTCCCCAGAGGGAAGGTGGAGCGAGGCTCACTTAAATACCCAAGCCTCTTATGCTCTTATCGCTTGTTGTCAGGAATAAACAACGAGTCCTCCAAATTAGTCCATCACAATATGCTACGAGTAGATGGCTATCTAGGTGCCTTCACATCTTTTCCTTCTAGAAAGGTAATGAATGAAGGAAGACACCAAACCATTACCTAGCCTCAAAATGCCTTTGATTAAACCCTCACTTTATCCACTATAGACACGGTCAATTAAAACATAAATCAAATCATTACAAGACATATTCGGGGCCGATTCTCTATCCCCAGTGGAGTCGCCAGACTGTGGGAACACAGGAATCTGGGGCGCGCATGTTGTCCCGGGCTCGCGGCCTAGTCGGGAGTACGGAGTAGCCACGGGGGACTAAACCGGAGAATAATGGAGTCGCCACCCGGTGTGAACCGGGAAAATGAGATTTAAGGCCACACTCACCCCTCGCAAGGGAAGACCTCAAACCATTGGGTTCGGAATGGTCCCTTACTTATGCCATTTGTAATGAAAGGATTTATGTAATAATTTAATCAGGCTTAAGTAACACTTATTCCTAAGAATATCATGCTTCTATATTCATGGGTACAAAATAACACTTATACATACATTTCACATATATCTCATATCTAAGAACACATGCCTGAAAATACATCAAAGTAACAACGAACATACAACTTCATTCAGCATATCTTATTCATGAAAAACACAAGCATACATAATAACCGCACAAGCATATATGTGAGCACTTTTCCAAGTGATACGTGGAATTGTATCCCAAGTACAGACCGCATTACCGTCCATTCGGAATCGGCTACAGAATTTAAGTCTGGGTTTCCATCCGATATATCACAAGAAATAATACTCCAAAGTCATCATGGCATAGGTATATGAATCGTAATGCGTTAAATCAAGACTAAGGCAAATGACGCAACTAATGGAATAAACATGCTTTTCATCATTATGTGCACAAAGATAAGAATGACTATGTGTGGTTCCATAAAAAATCACCAAAGAAACAATTATACATGGCATGTGATGAATATGTCTCAGTTCAGTGTGTTCGCGTTCGTGTGGCGTTTGATAACGCGTTCGAACAGAAATGAAACAGAATGCTCACGTTCGTATGGCGTTCGTTAACGCGTTCGAACGGAAATGAGACCTGATGCATGATAAGGCAAAATGCATGCGCGTTCGAGTTGCGTTCGTAAACGCGTTCGAACGGGAACAGACCTGATGCATGAAATGGGACGCAATACATAAACAACAAAATAAAGGGGCGCGGTGAAGTACTGTCGTAAAGGTGGCCTTTTGAGGCTCTTGATCTCTCAAAGAGAGGACCTGTAGACCAACATACTAAGCCCATGCGCGTCACATCACAACACATGAAATAAAGACAACAAAAGTGTATGACTTCGTATGCCCATTGAACGTACATTCAACCCAAACACACTTCGTCCGGCGCGGCGAAGTAGTGTCACAAAGGTGGCCTTTTAGGCTCTTCGTCTCTCAGATAGAGGACCTTTGGAATAACTCACTAAGCCCATGCGCTTGATTGAACCATGCATAAAAAGATAAAGACAATAATATCAAACTAAGTATGCCTGATTGAACGTATCTTGCATCCAACCGAACACACATCAACCGACGCGGCAAAGCATCGTGGTAAAGGGCTTTAACCCCTCCCCCTAGGGGATTTTTCATTCCACTAACTAAGCCCATGTGCTCGATTGAATCATGCATAGATAAACAACATACAGAATTCAAGTGACGAAAAATAAACAAAAGCAACACAAAACAAAAGAGGGTGCCGTTTACTCAAGCGGTACGTGGAGTTGTGTCCCAAATATAGACTGCACTACCTTCCATTCGGATTCGGCTACGGAATTACGTCTGGGTTTCCATCCTATATACCACAAGAGACGACACTCTTCCATTCATCCAATACCCACAACACACATCATACACAAACAAGATTTAACAAACAAGTAAAATACAATCAAAATAAATAACAAAAATCAAATAAAGATGAGTGTGAAAAGTACCCTCAGGTCTAACCTTTTAAGCCGTCTCTCGGGCTCACGTTTCATGAAGATCGGAAGGGGTAAAGCTCCGCAACTTTTCTGGTTCACTGGTTTGCCATTTCCTTCGCTGTTTTGCCGCTCAAGCTACTGTTTCGAGTCCGTTTTGCTGCTGTTTCCTTGTGGTTTCGCTGCCGTTTCCTCTGTATTCTTTTGCTTACTGTTTTTGGGTGTGTTCTTCCTGTAATTTTCCTGTGTGTTGTGTATGAGCTAGCTAGCTAGGGTTGAGAAGGTTGGTGAAGGGTTCTTTTTATAGGCAAAGAGTTAGGCTTGACAAGGAAAGAGATTTGGCTAATTAAAGAGGGATTTGATTTGGTGTTGGATAAGGGAAGTCAAAGATTGAGGGGGGACAAATCTTGGCTAGATAGGGAAGGTTGAATATTTAGATTGTAGATGTCTTATTAGATTAGGAAGTCAAATATTGATTGGTTTTAATTGGTTAGGATTGATTTTAATTAGGCATATCTTCTTTTTAATTTTAGTATATGATATATTCAAATTATTTAAATTAGGCATGATTTTAGTTTAAGTTTGGTAAATGTTTTATTTAATTGGTAAATGGTTTAAATATTTTATTTAATGTTTAATGTTTAAATTAATATTTATTTATTTAATTTGGGATGTGTTTTATGGGCTTTGGGGAGCTAAATGGGCTGTGGTGCGAGGCTAGCAGCAAAACCAGAATTACCGACACCGTTCGAACGCTTCCTCGAACGCGACACGAACGCCCGCAATCTGTTTGTCGTTCAAACGAAGTAACGAACGCAGCACTAACGAAGACAGTGAGCTTGTTTATTCTAAATTTCCCCTTCCGATATCCGTTTCATGCGGCTTCCGTGACTCAAAAGGTAGTGCCTCCAAATGAGACTCATCATCAGGTTTCACATGCAAAAATACATTGCCTACAGACATGTACTGGTTTCAGCGGATTTTACTAACCGACCTATGTCAGTAAATCTTGACCAGAAACTTAATTTAAGGATATACAACTTATAGTGACACTTCCCAATGTAAATTACAAGCTATGTTGTAACTGCGCACTACGTTGTAAATCCTGGGGTCTTTGTCCAATATATATACATATCACTAAACCAGATTAGATTCAATCTAATCAATATAATCGAAATTAAATCGAATATGTATATAAAAGACAAGTGGTGCTACCATTTAAATTAGTAATATCAAGGAAAAATGTATTGCTCGTATTCATGAATCGGACATAAATACGATCCGGATTGGCGCTCTAAGCACCAACCCTAACAATTCTCACACTTGCTCTAGTGCCAATCCATGTATATATATACACATCCCAATGTGTATCACATACTCATGGCCGTCAAGAACTCACCTAGTGCTCAAGAGGTAGGTAACATCAAGTAAGCTCGCTATGACATATTGAGTTTGTCTAACAAACACAATCATTTTCCTTAGCATGCATCAATCATATTTTTTTTGTAGAAATAAAGTTTACATCGATATGACTCAGATGTCATATCAACATTGTGCTTCAGCTACTAAGTTGTCTAAGTATTTACGGATCAAATCCAAAATACTATGTAGACAACCGCAAACACAATACTAATAACAAACTTCTAATCTACGAGGTTACTATGCAATTTCATAAGTCAATACTTCATAATTTGCAACTAATTCTACTCATACAGTAGAATCATCCATGACACTCTCACTGTATCTTTTCTGACTCATTATGACGTAGACTGTTTAACTTCATAATTAGACTCAAAACTAATCTGACCCTAATGGTTGCAGATTTATTCCCCATTAATTAAAAAACTCATTCTTAATATCTCAAAGATAATAAAGAACATGTTTCAAGACCCATCTTATGGTCTAGAGGATATCAAAATAACTCGTAACAATTACGATTAAATTGATATCTCTAATCGTACTTAATATAATGTTCATTATGCCATCATCCTATGATGCATAAAATTGACTAGACATTCTAATCAATTTCTCTTTCGACAAAAGAATTATCATTTACGAAAGATGAATATTATATATGTTATATACACACTAACTGTCAAACAGTTACACTAACTGTCATACATATAGTATTGCAGTGTCCTTTATTAGATCATATCTAATGCACGACTAATGGGAGTATCTCTCAAGTCTCTTAGTTTTATATCATATATATAAAACTTTATATCGAATATAATAGAGACACCACTCCCACTGTTTTCATGGAGAAAATAAGACTCAGGTAAATCTTTTACCTCATTAACATCTCATTATTACCTTAATAATGATAATGTCATTAAGATGTAAAATACTAGAAAGAAATTTGTACGCTCCCACTAACCCTTATATCTCATATGTATTCTTCATGATTTCATAAAATCGGACAATCTGACTGATATCAAAATTAGAAATCACAAATTTCCAGAAAGCTTATCCGAGTCTACAATAGGCTCTATAAGCTAATATACTAAATTGTAATCTTAGCACAATACAAACTCCAGGGCCATTCCAAAACGAACTCTTCAAACTAAGAAATCACAATGGATCTCTTATCTGAAGAGAAACCATTCAGAAATGCCACTTTGTATTCTTTAGCTAAAATATACAATTAATATCATCATTAACAAACAGATCTTAAATTATGATTAGTGCGACTAGAGACAAGTTTCCTCAAAATCTACAATAGACCGCTGAGTATAACTTTTTCACTGTCATACTATTAAGGTCAAACTTTTAATAAGCTCATTGTGCTTTTGCTGCGCAAACCATTTGCACATTTTATGAACGTTTCATAACTAAAGCTCAATCAAGTTCCAAACTTGATCATAGTAAGCTATAAACAATCTTAGATCTATGGTTTAATGTTAATTCTGGAATCGATATCAAATATCGTTCCCACTATAAGTTATAGGATAACTTTATTTAATAAGAAAAACAACAGAACCATTAAGTATCAAATACTTTGCGAATGATTCTGACATCTTATAGCACTTATATGGAAATAATTAATGGTATTTTCATCTTATTAATTATGTAGTTCCATTTATAGTTTATCACCGTATTTGACTTCAATAAGTCAAGTCTTTTCTACAATAGTTAACATCCAATGCAAGTACAGTTCAATTATATAACTATTATACAAAAGAAATATTCAAATCTTAAACATTTCAATATTCGAATTTTCTACTTATACACATCATATACGTAATTGTAGAAACTATGGAACCTAAATTAAAATGATGAATAAGTGTTACTGGAGTATAACCCCAAGAGTATTGAAACTAATTCGGTAACATTCAATATCAGCCGAATCAAATCGTATAAGATTCGATTTCTTCCATTAATCAATTCCATCAATATGGAATTGTGGAAGAATAATATTGATGTAAGAATTATATTCTTCGAATAACCTTAGAACTAATTGCCATTAATTCATATGTTTGATCGTATCAAACATCTTTGAACAATTCAAAGACTCACGATGAATTTTAAAGATACAATTTTCAAAACTTCAGATCGAATATCTTTGAACCAGTCAAAATATTATATCCACGTTCATCAGAAACACGTAACTAAGTCATGACAGTTCATTGACTAAGTTACGAAGTAAAGAAAACTACCTTAAGCAATTTACAATTCATTAACATACATCTAATGTATCAGTTCAATAAATTTCTCGGTCCAATGACAATCATTGGTTAAATGAGATTTAATCACTTCCCGAATACAATATTCATTAAATGGATAAGGATATGTGGTGTGATCTGGTATCAGACCATCCTTTACCATATGGTATAAGCATCCAATACTTAAGTGATAAAATGTCATAAAATAATGCTCTAAGTTATTTACTTAACCGAATATTTTTTTAATGTTTATTTATTCGTTAATGACACTACTAGTCATTTTAAAATATGTAACAATTGTTACAAAGAACAAGTGTAACTATCAAATAGTCGCAAGTTCTGATATCAAATATCGAAACAATCATTCAACAATATTTTAAATAATTAAACGGAAGATCTGATATCCAATATCTACAGTTGTTGTATTATGATAATCAATATTTTCTATACACAACTATACACATTTTTCTTTAGCTTTATTATTTACTTTCAAATTATTTACAACATTTACAAATAATCGAAAAAAACAAATTGTGTCTGACACGTGACCTCTGAATGTCACTAAAGCCAAAAATGTCATTATTAGATAAACAAATATTTAATGGGGTTTTCTTAATGCCAGTGAAGAATCTCGAGACATGAACCAATTCATGTCAATCTTTACTTATGGGTGAGCGAAACCAGTTCCGGTTCCGCATACAACCGGAACCTACCCGGAAAAATTCGGTTCCGCACTAAGTGGAACAGGAACCTACCCAATTAAACAGGGTACCATATTATTCGGTTCCAATCCGGTTCCGGTCCGGTTCCAAATTACCCTATTTTAAAATAAAATTTATTTTAGCGTGCTAGTCGTTGTTAATATCAAAACCAAGATCATTGTTTTGAAGGTTTCTGCATGAAGATGCATATTGCCATCTGATCTACGAGTACATTGAAATTGACTCTGTCCATCTATGAGCTACACGAAAACAAGATTAAGGATTTCCATTGATGTAACAAGTGGATGTTGGGTTTCTACTATAGTCCCAAGATTATTCAAGCAATGAAATCAATGTGAAATAATAAAGAAGTATGGCGGAATCATACTTACAATGAACAGATTTGCGATGCGTTGAACACAAAAATTTCTTCAAGCTTTTCCTTGAAGCTCTCGGCAATGGCCTTCATTTTGTGCTCCATGATTTTCGGTCAAGCTCCAAGCTTGGGAATGGATTCCATGCTCAAGGGTTTGTTTCCCTATCACATTTGGATGACTCTTTAGTGTGCTAGCACTTGGAAAAATTTGCCACAAATTCTTCCTTAAGCTTCTTCATGCTCTCGGCATTGAGAAAAATTTGAGAGACAAATGGCCTTTGGCCGAATGTAGAAGGAGAGAAGAGAGAAGTGATGAGTTGGTTGTTTTTGTGTTGATTTCAAAAATCAAATACATAATTCATTTTCCAAAAATTGTACAAGGCATTTAAGCCTTCCAACTACCACCATCAATCATAAGTGACAACCATCACATCACTCAAAGTGATGTGACTTATATCACAAAATGACTAATGATGTGACGCGTGATGTGACTTGTGGGCCCCACTTGATTCGAAATGCGAGTGTGGCCCGCAAACACTCCCGGGCTCGGGTTCGCTAATTCCGAATTAACGAATTTTCTGTTGCGACGTAATTAAATCAAATTTAATTAAATAATTATGCCTAACAAAATTACTATTCACGTCGCTAGCGAATTAATTCTAAATTAACTCGTTCGCCTGAATTAAAATCTAATTTTAATTCCGTGTCGAAATCTAATTTCGTTTAATATATCGAATATATTAATTTATCGATTAATTCCAAATTAATCGTTCTCTCTCTTTAAATAATATTTTATCCCAGATAAAATATCTCCGTAATTAATCTCACTTAATTCTCTCTCTTCTAATTAATCCTATATTAATTATGTTCGAGTCATACATCATCGGTGAATCTTCGGGAAGCGACCCATGAGATCCCCGGATATGTTGGCAGTAAATCCGGTCGTCGGACTATCCGAACACGTATGTACCTAGTATTACGTTTTTACCGATTTACAAGACATGGTTGGCTTCTAGCAAAGCACCGTGCCTACCCAATTCTCCAGAAATATTCTTAAAGGAATATGTAATCTATCAGGCATAGTATACATCGTATTGCGTATTGCGATCCAGTATCGGATCACGTGCTAGGTCTGGGGCTGGAATTGGAATTGTGTCTGTCTCGTACGAAGCACATGTCAGATCTCTGGTAACTAGTCTCTATAATCGGATAATCATGACCTAGTCATGATTATCTCGATGACTGCAGTACATAAGAGTACTAGTTTCGTATCTTACGTGACCATCATCTCCACTATGACTGGAGTGATACTTCCATCTTGACATCACACCCAATACACTACGATTCTCAATATACCCAGAAGAGGCGTACACAGAACCAGTTAAAGCCCTGGATGAACAAAACCAAAGTATATTGATTGTTGCAAGTATTAGCGGTGCAAGTCTCAGGTTAAGACCAAATACACCTACCCTGATTCGGACTTCCATAGACACATAGTCATACTACCAATGGAATTCCGAGGGGTCTATCCAGAGCGAAGCTATTTCCGTACCATCAGTAAACACAACCTCCTATTACAATTGCATGAGTATCCAATACCCAAATATATGAGAACTATGTCGTTATGCTCCCACAACGCGCACAAATGCAATACTAGTCTATTCCGCATTATCGATGTCCAATCTCGATAATACTCCGACTATGGATATTTTAATGATTAAACCTCCATGGTTGATAATGTCCCATATCTTATCAATCCGGAACTAATCATATGGACTTTTATCATTTATATATCCCGGTAATCTAATTACAAATGATAAAAGAGCAATTTCATTTGTCACATAGTTAATTTGTACAACAACACCATGTTTTGTACAAATAGTGATGCTATGAGTCATAATTGTCCAACAATCTCCCACTTGGCCTATAGCCAATCACTCAAGTGTCCTACACTTGAAATATGTACGATTCGCTCAAATTTCTGCTGAGAAACTGCTTTCGTCAGCGGATTTGCAATAGATCTTATGATGATTCTGATGCGATTTATTCGATCATCACATCGCCACGATGTATGATCCGAACGAATCAGATGAATAGTTGAAGTATATACTTGGATCGTTGATGAGACCATTAATTCTTTAGCCTGTATTGTAGCCTAGCTCAGCTGCTAACAGAACTACTCCTAATCCAATTGGGATTATTAAGATCCAAAGTGCTTCTATTGTTGCCTCAGCTGCAGCAATATTCCGCTTTTGTTGTTTATTCGGCAACAGTATCTTGCTTGGAGATTTCCAGCTCACTGTTCCGTTATTCAAACTATATAGTACCTTATTACGACTTATAGTCATTTTTATCGGTTAGGAAACTTGCAACAGTGAACCCAGTCACTTCAAGTTCTCATTCTCCATAGCTTAAGAAAGTATCATAAGTTCGTCTAAGATACTTAAGGATATTCTTAACATCAATCCAATGACCATCACTTGGATTGGCCTGATTGTGACTCCATATGCTCAAAGCATATGAGACACCAGGTCTCATATATTTCTTTCAATGTACGAGTTCTCGGAGAGTGCCAACAACTTTTAGATCTACCTCAATAGATCTTTATTCCTAGAATAAAAGTTGTCTCTTCCAAGTATTATATGGAGAATTTTTATGAAAGCCAAGCTTTCACCGATTGTATTATTGGAATGTCATTTCCAAGAAATGATATATCATCATTATTTAGGACAATCACTGTCAGTGCGCTCCCACTAACCTTCTTATATACACAAGAATCATATCAGTTTTGAATTAAATCATACACCATTATGATTACATCAAAACATCAGTTCCAAAAACACAATGATTGCTTCAATCCATAAATGGATCGAATAACCTGCAAACCTTGTTTGCTTGTTTTGGTACGACAAAACCGTTAGGATCTTGTAAACATCCTCCAAAAGGTTTCCGTTTAAGGAAAGCGGTTTTGACGTTCAGCTGCCTTATTTCATAAATGAAACATGCAGCATTAGCAAGCATTATCCAAATGGATTTAACCATGGCAACAAATAAAAGGTTTCTTCGTAATCGACACAATGTTGATAACGATACCTTTTCGCTACAAGTCTAGCTTTGTACGTTGATATATTGCCATCCATGTACGTCTTCCTTGAAGACTTATACAGTACCAATAGGCACAATGCCTTCCGGTACATCAACCAGTATCCAAACTTGGTTGGTATACATGGAATCCATTTCGGACATCATGGCATTTTGCCATAATAGGGAGTCAATACCTTGTATCACTTCCCCATACGTAGTCAGTTCGTGTTCCTCAATAAGATTGACATCTTTACGAGGTGAGATCAGAAACCTATACCTCCCAGGTTATTTTCTAACTCTCTCCGACTTACGCGGTTCTTGTGTATTCGAAGATTGTGGTACAGTTTCATCCTTGATGAATTGTTTGTGTTCCATTAGGACTCGGTGCCTAGAACAATATTACTCTAATTTTCATCGAGTTTTACTTTCCTCCCACTTTACACTGCATATAGGTATTCCTCTTAGGAAAACCGCATGACAAGCAACAAATAAATTATTCTCTTGTGAGTTGTATAAGTACTATACTTTGGTTTCCCTAGGATAACCTACAAATTAGGCACTTATCCGATTTGGGTTTTAGTTTGGTATCATCCAAACATATGCCTAGCATACCCAAAACTTCAGGAATGAGAAAACCCGGTTTCTTTCCTGTTCATATCTAATATGAAGTCTGTCAAATAGATTTTATGGAACCTTACTCAAAATAAGTTTTGCACTGTATAATGCGTATCCCTTGAAGGAAAATGGTAGCTCAGAGCGACTCATAATTAACCTTACTATATCCAACAAGGTTCAGTTTCTCCGTTCAGACACACCGCTCATATTGAGGTGTTCCGGGAAGAGTCCACTATGAAAGAATACTATACTCTTTCAAGTAATTGAGAAACTTATTGCTTAAGTATTTTCCACTACGGTCTAACCGTGACGGTTTAATACTTTAGCCGATTTGTCTGTCTACTTCGTGTCGAAACTCTTTGAATTTATCAAAAGTTTCTGATTTATGTTTCAAAAGAAACACATAACCATAACGTGATGCCACATCCGTAAAGGTTTCGAAGTATTCATATCCACCTCTAGCCTAGCTAGACATAGGCCCACTTACGTCACTATGAATGAGGGCTAACAGATCGATGACACTTGTACTTTTACCAAGTAAAAGTGTTTTAGGCACTTTTCCTAATAAACTAGATTCGTAGACATCATTTGAATAGAATCAAATATGTCCTAGTACCCACTCTTCAAAAGTATGGACATATGAGTCTTGTTTAATGTGTCCCATACAACAATGTCACAAATAAGTCTCATCTGATCAAATCAGTTTGAGCTATTTGTTTGTCATGTTATATGTTTGAGATTCATTTATATTCAAAATATAAATAATGTTATTCACATCTAATGTGTTTATCTCAATATCATCTTTATAAAATAAAACACTTTAGTGTTCTAGAATATAAAGGTATATCCACAATGGATTATACTCTGATATAAAGATAATGTTTCTAGTCAAACTAGTTATATTTTAACAGTTTCCTAATTTAAGTACACACTTAAAGGGTAGTTCCTAAACTTAGGTTTCTACAGTTAAAACAGCGACTCTCGTCCCGTTTCCGATTCGTAGATCAATCTCAACTGAAGTCAGTATCCTGCTCATCAGCAGATTATGCACAACAGTACATATCTATGTACCACATCTAGTATCAAAATCCAATTTTGAAACTAATAGCGAACATGTTTATGAAAAACATACTTGAAGTCGAGCCTTGCTCGTCTTCTTTTTCTTCATGTCTGCCTTGTCCATACGGCAGTCACGCTTCCAGTGACCCCGTTTGTCACAATTTAGGCAGACATCTTGGGATATGTCATTTGTCTTCCTAGAAAACTGTGATGATTTTGCCTTTCCCCTCTTTTAGAAGCTCTGGCTTTGCCTCATTGAGCATAGCCATCAACTCTCCAATAGTTCACTCTTGGTTCATAATGAACCTGCCCCAGCTTTCGGGTAGAGACTATAAGATCAAATCTTTGGTAGTCTCGGCCACGTAGGTAATGCCCAGCTAACCTAGTGCTCGACAGATGTACCCTCTGACATATACGAGCTAAAGAGCTTCTTATGCAATTAGTACTTCTAAGATCTATTCTATGAAGATCTTTAATTTCATCATCATGGTTCAAGGATCTAATCCTTAATTCTGACGACGGAATTAAAGAGTCATTGTAGTAAGTATAATGGATTGAGCACTAAAGTTATCATTACATGAATCTTCCAAAGATCATGTTCTACTATTTGCTCAACTCCAGGATTAGGCCCAAGAGGTTTCTCTATCAAATAGAGTAACTTCTTAGTTCCCAGGACTATCCTGAGGTATTATTCCCAATTTGAAAATTAATGTCGTTTAAAAACATTTTAACCCAGGTTTATGTTTTAAACGCTAATCTTTCATTTATCTTGATTGCTATAGTCCAACTATCCAATCAACGATTTCGGGTACTATTTAATATAATGATTACTATAGTCTAACTATATAATCAACTATAATTTAATTATTTAAATTCAAATATATTGATTACTATAATCCAATTATATAATCAACTATGATTTGAAGTAGTTTGAATACAGTCCAACTGTTTATTTAAAACAACGATTAAATATTAATAAATGACGAAAAATTGAAATGAGCGCGTATTTGGCAAGTATCTAAACGAAATTGTAAATTTAGTACTTGCCTCCCACTATTTTTCGGCGAGCCTTTAATCCTCTGTTGAGTACTCGGGAAACCTTGTTTCCTAGTGGGCTAGGATCCCGTTAAATAACACACAACCTTGACTTTGGCCAACAAGCTGTATGATATTTAACTAGGTAGATCTTTAAGATCAATTGGATCTCATCCAATTCCTAGATCCAGTAGGTGGACATCCAAATCCGAAACATATATACAATATATATGCCAATATATATTCCTAACCTTTTTCCTCTGAATCAACTAAGCTTTGGCTTTAGCACAACAAACTTAATGATTCCAGTTAAGCGTGACCCATTGACCTTGGAAAGCTTCGTAATCGATGTCGATGGACAAGAAGTGATCTTGACTTTGGCCAACAAATCACAACTTGGACAAGACACCGATATGGAACAAAGCCTTCATGATTCAAACACATCCGCGATGGACAAAGGTCTTGACTTTGGCCAAAAAAACCAGTGCCAATCTTGGATCTTGAGAATAAATCATTCAATGGAAGGAAAAACGCTTAATATGTGTTGAGGGCTTTTCGCGTAATTGGCAACCAATTAATTATCTTTGTTAAGGTCTCATCATACACCCTTAAACATGCATTCTAAAAACATAATAAGGCACGTAAATAAATTAATAATGATATGCGGATGAATATTTAAAACAACTTGTTCCTAGAACAAATCTCTCCATTTCCTTTCTCCCGCTAGCACAAATCTTATTTCTACCCAATTACATAATACTTCTAAAGAAACCTCATTTACATTGAGGGGAATAGGTGAGAAGAGAAATACAAAGAATCAAAAGGTAATAGGCTGGACACGCAGGTCCAATTTAATAAATTCTAAATTTATTACAACAATTTCCAAAATTGCCCTCACCCATCTAATATCCATCTGATATACATTATTCATACATCACATCCATGTATTCACACAAAACATGTTATCAATCAATCTAATCCAATTAATTAATCTGAAATTAATGACCATCCAATGTTCAAACAACGATTTGATTTGTGCGAGTCAAACTCGTTTTAAGAATAAGTACGAATTCTCGAATTCTCGAATTATATCAAACTAAAACATTAAATCCAATTTAATTTGTATTCAATACTAATTCTTTATTTAATTCCAAATTAAATAATTACACTTTATTAATGAGCCTTTGTGACTTAAATTCTAAATCTAATCTAAACGGGTCTCAAAGCCTAATTAACATCCAATGTCAATTTAATTAAAGTCCAATGGGCTTTCAATTAATTTATAAGGCATGGACTTTGGCAACCAAAGCCCAAAAGGAATCACCCTTTTGCCAAAAATCAATTTAGGCTCATTAGGCCCAATTAAAATTTTAAAGGTCCATTATATTATATTTGGACTTTATGGATATGGTTTTGGGCCCAATTGGATCCAACCAATTAACCTAAATCAAACTTGGCTCAACCAAGCCCATTAAGCCCAAATACAACTTTATAAGCCCAATTCCAAATTTAGCCCAACCAATTTAATTACAATATTCCAAATATCACAATTAAATTAATCTAAAGTGTATAGCCATAATTAATTAGTCAAATTAACATTTCCAAAATACCAATTTACTTAATTAATCATGCTAATCATCATCAACACATATCCAACATTATTGAATCAAAAAATCAATTCATCTCATGCTTATTAGTCACGATATTTTAGGGTTTTTGTCCAATTTCGATTTCAATCCAATTAAATTCTAAATCAACACTTCTCAAGTCTTTCAACTCATCCAATGATCAAAAAACAAAAATTACCATGACATTATGGCTTATTAACTTTCGGCCAAGCCTACTAATTGGGGAAAAATTGATCCAATTCAATTTTAATCAAATTGATCATGCATAACACTATGTTATCATCATTCAAGCATACTCAATCAATCAATTTCATCAAATCATGCTCAAATCAATTTTACCCAAATTTTACCATAAATCAATTTCATGCTTAATCAAGGCTCTTGATACCAATGTTGGGTTTCTACTATAGTCCCAAGATCATTCAACCAATGAAATCAATGTGAATACAATAAAGAAGTATGGCAGAATCATACTTACAATGAACAGATTTGCGATGCGTTAAACACAAAAATTTCTTCAAGCTTTTCCTTGAAGCTCTCGGCAATGGCCTCCATTTTGTGCTCCATGATTTTCGGTCAAGCTCCAAGCTTGGGAATGGATTCCATGCTCAAGGGTTTGTTTCCCTATCACCTTTGGATGACTCTTTAGTGTGCTAGCACTTGGAAAAATTTGCCACAAATTCTTCCTTAAGCTTCTTCATGCTCTTGGCATTGAGAAAAATTTGAGAGACAAAAATTTGGCCCTTGGCCGAATGTAGAAGAGAGAAGAGAGAAGTGATGAGTTGGTTGTTTTTTGTGTTTGATTTCAAAAATCAAATACATAATTCATTTTCCAAAAATTGTACAAGGCATTTAAGCCTTCCAACTACCACCATCAATCATAAGTGACAACCATCACATCACTCAAAGTGATGTGACTTATATCACAAGAATGACTAATGATGTGACGCGTGATGTGACTTGTGGGCTCACTTGATTCGAAATGCGAGTGGGCCCGCAAACACTCCCGGGCTCGGGTTCGCTAATTCCGAATTAACGAATTTTCCGTTGCGACGTAATTAAATCAAATTTAATTAAATAATTATGCATATCAAAATTACTATTCACGTCGCTAGCAAATTAATTCTAAATTAACTCGTTCGCCCGAATTAAAATCCAATTTTAATTCCGTGTCGAAATCTAATTTCATTTAATATATCGAATATATTAATTTATCGATTAATTCCAAATTAATCGTTCTCCCTCTTAAATAATATTTTATACCAGATAAAATATCTCCGTAATTAATCCCATATTAATTTTCTCTCTCTTCTAATTAATCCCAGATTAATTATGTTCGAGTAATACATCATCGGTGAATCTTCGGGAAGCGACCCATTAGATCCCCGGATATGTTGGCAGTAAATCCGGTCGTCGGACTATCCGAACACGTATGTACCTAGTATTACGTTTTTACCGATTTACAAGACATGGTTGGCTTCTAGCAAAGCATTGTGCCTACCCAATTCTCCAGAAATATTCTTAAAAGAATATGTAATCTATATCAGGCGTAGTATACATCGTATTGCGTATTGTGTTCCAGTATCGGATGTCACGTGCTAGGCCTGGGGCTGGAATTGTGTTTGTCTCGTACAAAGCACATGTCGGATCTCTGGTAACTAGTCTCTATAATCGGATAATCATGACCTAGTCATGATTATCCCGATGACTGCAGCACATAAGAGTACTAGTTCTGTATCTTACGTGACCATCATCTCCATTATGACTGGAGTGATACTTCCATCTTGACATCACACCAATACACTACGATTCTCAATATACCCAGAAGAGGCGTACACAGAACCGGTTAAAGCCCTGGATGACCAAAACCAAAGTATATTGATTGTTGCAAGTATTAGCGGTGCAAGTCTCAGGTTAAGACCAAATACACATACCCTGATTCGGACTTCCATAGACACATAGTCATACTACCAATGGAATTTCGAGGGGTCTATCCAGAGCGAAGCTGTTTCCGTACCATCGGTAAACACAACCTCATATTACATTTGCATGAGTATCCAATACCCAAATATATGAGAACTATGTCGTTATGCTCCCACAACGCGCACAAGTACAATACTGGTCTATTCCGCATTATCCCGGTAATCTAATTACAAATTATAAAAGAGTAATTTCCTTTGTCACATAGTTAATTTGTACAATAACACCATGTTCTGTACAAATAGTGATGCTATGGGTCATAATTGTCCAACAGTGGCCTGCAATACATAAATGAGCACGTACACTAGGCCAAGAGTTGAACACGATGACATAAAAAGCATCAAAATTCTATTAGACTCAGACTTGAGAGCCAAAATTGCCAACTTCGGATTAGCAAAATCTGGCTACAATTCCATAACAATGCACGTCGTTATATACATGTCATGTCTCTGAGAAAATATAATCAACAAAGGCTCCCAAGGTCGCATGTCAGAATCTTATTGGGCTTTTGGGTATCATGACTAAGAACCGGTTCAATTCATGAGCCCATCACGTTCTTAAACCCAAAAAGATTGTTCAAAATGGAAGATTCTCAGAACAAATAATCAAATCCATATGGATGTGGCTTTATTTATGTAACATCAATTTGAGAACACTTTATAAACTTTCGTACACTGCATTAATAGCTCTCATTCATTTTCAACTATGTGTAGACATACAATGTCTGTTTTGGGATTTGTGTGGTCCTATATATATTTTATAACACACGCATATTTTCCGGTCCGGTTCCGGTTCTGACCATTTTGGAACCGGAACCTACCCGTATAAAATCGGTTCCTTCATATTTGGAACCAGAACCTACCCGATTACAACCGGTTCCGGTTCCAAACCCGGAAAATCGGTCCGGTTCCAACCGGTTCCTGGTAGAACCGGAACCGATGCTCACCCCTATCTTTACTGCATAAGAAACTATTCTGTCTAGAAGGATTATATTATTATCTATTCTAATCTAGAACCTATTCTAGAAATCTGCAACCATAATTGAAGTCAGAAAACATATATAATATGCTTGCAGTGGATAAAAGTTTAATTCTATCAAACTAATAGAATAAGGAACAACATGAGCGACAATTTACATAATATTACACATCGCATAAGTTAATGATTTTTAACCTAGCAATGCCTCCCACTACTTTACGTAATACCGTAATCCCCAACGGAAACGAGAATTCAATAATTAAATTGAATTCCATAATGGGAAGTGGACCATATGAATATATTTCGACTCACAGCTTTGGCACGTTCTCGCCTACGTATATTCATTAGGTAGACAACTTATTGTCAATCACACTCACTGTGACTCCTGGGTTTGGTCCTGATCGTTTCTTGTTATGACAGCTTTGGCACGTTCACAAAGAGGCGTATCAAAGTTAAACTTGTCAATGACAAACTCAAGCTACCGATGTAGTCCTGACAGCTTTGGCACGTTCATGATTTCTACTTTCACTTGAATTTGTCTCTTATCATATAAGTTCTACCGGTGTAAATGAACTACCTTCAACCATAACTGCACAACTTTGGCACGTTACAGCCATAGCATCATGAAAATATTTACATCCGTATTGACAAGGCGGACGAAGAAACAAGTATTCCTAATACTAGTAACTTTCTTAAAACCTTATTGAAATCATGGTGGTTTTACTTTATTTAATCAAATTAAATAAACACATGCATGTATTAAGTAATGATTAAACTAAACATTGAATTTTAAAGGGCTAATCATATTGGGTGTCCAGGATCAGACTCGCTCTGATACCATTTTTGTTGGGGTCAAATCAGGGAGGCGCATCTGAAGGAGCGTTGTTCGGGCGAAATCGTAGTTTAAAATTTTTAAACTTACGAATAAATTATTTAATATCCAATATTAATAATTCATTCATATTTCACCTAAACGTATTTATTCGATATCATATAACGATATAAATAATATGAAAACATCGCGAAATTTTTACGAAAACGTTTTTCCGTAAAATATCATAAAACGCGTTTCCGATCGAACCGACTGACCAATGCTCATGGGGACGGCCCAGGTCAGCCCCCAAAACATTTGGACAGTTCGTGGGCTGCCCGAACAGTGCCCAGTTCACTGTTTGGGCAGCCGTTACCTGGTAACGCAGTTTGTCGCCGTTTTCGCATATTTTCACTCCGAAATAATTTCCTATAAATATTTTTCTTGGGAAATTAAAATAAACTAATTTATTATAATTAATCAATAAATAAAAACTGAATTTTTATCTGAAAAATCAGATTTATCATTAATTGCTTTGAGACCCAAATACTTTGCAAATTAATCATTTTGGTCCTTAAATCTTCAAATACATATTTAATTGATTCCAAATCAATCCCAAAATAATTTATACAATTTGAAACATAATCCAGAAACTTTCCAGAAATTCGAAACTGCCAAGTAATTTTCCAGAATTACGAAAACATCCCAGATTTTTTATTAATTGCAATTTGGCCCAATTTGTTCAAAACACATCAAGATCAAATCCAATCAATCCCAAATTTGACATACATCAAATATACATGAAATTATAACATATATATGAAAAGCCCCAAAATTTGAGTGGGTTAAAAACCCTAATTTCATAAATTACTCAAATTGGGCAATTTACATAAAATTGATACAATTCAATACTTTAATCTTCAAATTACCACACCAATTAAATCTTACCATCATGAAATTAATCAAGAACAATTCTACGCTAATTATGAATGGCTAATTAACTCTAGAATGACAACTTTAATTTCTAATTAATCAATTAAGCATAATTACACCTAATTAGCTTAATTAATTAAACATACATGCTAAACAACTTCAAACAAGATTCCAATCACAATAATTCACATAATTAAAGAATAGAGAAAATTCTAAACTACACAAATTGAAGTATAGAAATGAAGAAACAATTTCTTAATTGAAGAAAATTGGAAATAACTTACTAAAACTCCAAGTTATAAGCTTTTCTTTTAGGTTCTTCAATTTTTCTCTCAATCTTTCCTTAGTAAATATTTTAGAAACCTTGTATTCTCTTTGAAAAATGAAACAAAAATTACTTATATACATTTCCTTGCCATTGCCGAGAGATGCCAAAAAGAAAACATAAGCTTTGCATTTTTTTTGTTTTATTTTCATTGGTCAATGTTACTTGTTACACTTTGTAACAATTACTTCAAAAGCAAATAACAAGTGAACCAATGAGAATTTGCCATTTCCTAATAATTAAAATAATGAAACAAGTGTTACCACTAATTCCATGCCATTTAAAAATTAAATCATTACTTAAGATATTTATTTTATTAATTAATTTAATTATTTAACAATTAAATAATAAATATAAATATCTTAAATATATGTATTATATTTACATTAAATATCACAAATACATATATTAATGATATATACCAAATATCACAATTTGATATTTTATTAATGTGTATTTAATAAAATCAAGTATTAAATACAAATACACATTAATTCGGAAATGACCGTTAGGTCCCGATTGCATGTATTTTTCATTTAACCGTTAAACGAGTTATAAATAATCAGTATTATTCATAACAGTTGCCCTAGTGCTCTACGAGTATATTTCATTAGTGAGACTCTCTAGATTCAGGCATATCCGTCACAAAATCCAATTTCGTGTCCATAATTCACCCACCCGTCAATTATGACGACCACGGATAAACTCGTTGAATCATATAGGTCGAGGTCACTGCATACGTATAATCCCTCTGTCACAGGTATCCGGATTATTCCAGAGATATAAATATAAACGTCAAATCTCTATAGGAATAATCTCGTCGACGTATATATTAGCAATCTCTAAATAACATTCGTAACTCACTTCCGAACTGTACTATGGCCATAGATTTAACAGATTGCTAATCCCATAGAGACTACCTATGCTATGTACACGGAACTGACAGATCTTTTTTTGATACACACAGGATATCATGAGTATGAGTCCACACCCAACGAACATGCGGAGGTCTGATCTAAATAGATCGGTGACGTGACTGTCATCTAAGTGTGGAGGATAACTCATATATCCACAGTGGTATCTCAAGTCAAAGAATCAATATGCTACTCAACCCGAGAAGATTCATATTGACGTTGGTGTACCATCTATTAGGAAATCTTCGGTTAGTCGTTTAATGTTTATCAAATAAATACATACACGTCTATACGAGTCTCCTAAGACTCATGGTTCATTGGGATAAACCATCAGACCAAGTCCGATATACGAAATGTACTGGTCTCAGCGGATTTTACTAACCGACCCATGTTAATAAATCTTGACCAGGAACTTAATTTAAGGATATACAACTTATAGTGACACTTCCCAATGTCAATTACAAGCTATGTTGTAACTGCGCACTACGTTGTAAATCATGTGGTCTTTGTCCAATATATATGCATGTCACTAAACCAGATTTAGTTTCAATCTAATCAATCTAATCGAAATTAGATCGAATATGTATATAAAATACAAGAGGTGCTACCATTTAAATTAGTAATATCAAGGAAAAAAGTATTGTTCGTATTCATGAATCGTATATAAATACTATCCGGATTGGCGCTCTGAGTATCAACCCTAACAGTCACGTAATAAAGTAATTAATGGATCACCTGATGCAGAATGAGAAGATCGAGATAGACCAGTGCGAGATAGGCTAGTGCGAGATGGGCCAGTGCCATCAGAGCCTATTGGAGGATAACCAGTGCCATCGGGGCCTACTGGAGGATCAAGATCAACAAAATCAACATGTGACGGCTGGTTCTGCGTAGCACGACGACCTACCAAACAGATAAATAAAAAAATAAATACTTGAATTATTAACAATTTTTGTCAAGAAAAAATATATTTCATATTTCAATACTTGTCATGAAAACATCGTCTACTTATGTATATTAGAGGGTCATCCGTCGAAAAATCTCTGGTTAATGACAGATGGATGCTCAAAGAAGGCCATTTCGTCATCCAAATTCAGTTGGAAGTACTGCATGAGTCGGGTGATGAACATGCCATGGGGAATGTCCGTCCTACTATGGGCATAAACTTGAAACCAATGCTTTATAATAAGGGCTCTTATATCCACCCTATGGCCCTGCAGGGAAAAATAAATTTTTAGTATTTGACAATAATACAATACAAAATATAAAATTAAATTAAAATATACAATATTTTTTTACCAGAAGTATGTAGTTTAGTAATACAATGTCTAAAATGTTGACCTCGTCCGCGTGGCTCTTATATCCACCCTATGGCCCTGCAGGGAAAAATAAATTTTTAGTATTTGACAATAATACAATACAAAATATAAAAATAAATTAAAATATACAATATTTTTTTACCAGAAGTATGTAGTTTAGTATACAATGTCTAAAATGTTGACCTCGTCCGCGTGCCGATACACGGTAAAATCTATTTAAATAAATAAATAAATATAGTATTGGTGCTCGGAGTGCCAATCCGGATCGTATTTATGTCTGATTCATGAATACGAGCAATTTCATTTTCTATAATATTACTTACTTAATGGTAGCACCTCTTGTCTTTTATACACATATTCTATCTAATTACTATTAGATTGAAACTAAATATGGTTTAGTGATACGTGTATATTAGACAAAGACCATATGATTTACAATGTAGTGCGCAGTTACAACGTAATTTGTAATTGATATTGGGAAGCGCACTATAAGATGTATATCCTTAAATAAAGTTCATGGTCAAGATTTACTAACACGGGTCGGTTAGTAAAATCCGCTGAGACCAGTACATGTCGTATATCGTGACTTGGTCTGATGGTTTATCCCAATGAATCATGAGTACATGAGATTCGTATAGACATGTATGTATTTATTTGATAAACACTGAACGACTCACTGAAAATTTCCTAATATATGGTACACCAATGTCAATAGGAATCTTCTCGAGTTGAGTAAGCATAGTGGTCATTCGACTTGAGATAACACTGTGGATATATAAGTTATCCTCCACACTTTGATGGCAGTCACGTCACCGATCTATTAATGATCAGACCTCCGCCTGTTCGTTGGGTGTGAACTGATGCTCATGTTATCCTGTGCGTATCAAGATAGGATCCGTCAGTCATGTGTACAGGGCATATGTATCCTCACGTGTTTACGATCTACTAAATCCATGGCCGTAGTAAACTTTGGAAATCAGTTCCGAGTATTATTTAGAGATCGTAAATTCAAAATTGACTATATTATACCGAAAGGATTTGACGTTTTTATCTATATCCCAGGTATAATATGGATAGCCTGTTGTAGGCATTGCATTTCCGCATGTGAAACCCGATGATGAGTCTCAGTTGGAGGCACTACCTTTTTAGCTAAGGATATTGCGGGAAACGGAGGTCGGAAGGGGAAATTCGAAATAAGTACGTCATCAAGTTCATCTCACAAGTTCACTGTCATCGTTAGTGCTGCGTTCGTTACTTCGTTCGAACGTCAGGCAGATTGCGGACGTTCGTGTAGCGTTCGAATTGGCGTTCGAACGGCGTCGGTGTTTCTGGTTTTGCTGCTAGCCTCTCACCCCAGCCCAATTAGCTCCCCAAAGCCCATAAAACACATCCCAATTTAATTAAATTAAACATTAAATATAAATAAAATATCTAAACCATTTACCAATTAAATAAAACACAAAATATAATCATACCTAATGAAGATAAATCAAATATATTAACTTCCTAACTAAACAAATCACATACTAAATTAAAAAGATGTCATGCCTAATTAAAATCAATCATAACAAATTAAAAATATTGACTTCCTATTCTAGCTAAGATTTGTCCCCCCTCAATCTTTGACTTTCCTTGCTCAACACCGAATCAAATCCTCATTTTAATGCCAAAATCCCTTCCTTGTGAGACAAGGTGAAGCCCTAACCCTTCTCTATATAAACAACCCCTAACCAAAGCCATCCTCTCCTTCAGACAATATCATTCACGGTAATAGCATAAAGAAGTAAAAACAATTTCTCTCCTACACCTCCTTCAATAACCGAAGCACACATATTTCTCAAATCACGCCTAAGACACTCCTCCAAGCCTTCTCTTGCACGCCCAAGAGACCTCCAAACTCTCTCATTGCCGCATCTAGCCCCTTCACAGTCCTTAAATCCACGCCAAAACAGCATCCACACATCACCAAAAAAATTCCCCCTAAAACAGCAGCCCATTTACTTCTCAGAATTGCCGCACAATACCCTCTCCAAACAGTTCAATCCGTAGCCCACTTACACAAACCGAAACTGACCCAAACCAGTCCCTGAATCACGCCCAAACAGCAGTAATTTAACCCTTAAAACAGCAGCAAAATACACTTAAAACATTCCCTAAAAACCTTAAAGTAATAACATAAAAAACTGCATTCATAATCCTTAAAATAATCACACAAGACTGCGCTAAAAACCCACAAAAAACTTGGAACAGTTCGTTGAAACGTCAAAACAGGTGGCCTGAGCAGTGAGTAGCAAAACAGAGGCCGAACAGGAGTAGAACGGAGTTCAAACCGCAAGCAAAACAGCAAAGCAGTGAGCTAGGACGCTAAACCAGTGAACCGGAGAAGTTGAGGAGCTTTACCCTTCCGACGTCCGTGAAACGCAAGCCTGAAAGTTGGCAAAAAGGTTAGACCTGAGGGTATCTTTCACACTCATTTTTTGTACTATTTATTAAATATTGCTTGCGTGATTGTCATGTTGAAATGCATGTTGTGGCCCTTGAGTAGATAAATATGCATGAATTATGAGATGTTGTATGTTGTGGCTGTGAAATAAAATGAGAGATGTGTCAACTCTCGCGGATATCGGATGGAAACCCGGACATAAATTTCATAGTCGATTCCGAATGGACGGTAATATGATCTGTACTCGGGACACAACTCCACGTACCGCTTGAGTAAACATCGCCCTCTTTTGTTTTGTGTTGCTTTGGTTTATTTATTTTTCGTCACTTGAATTCTACATGTTGCTTATTTATGCATGGTTCAATCAAGCGCAAGGGCTTAGTAAGTGGAATGAAAGATCCCATATGGGGAGGGGTTAAAGCCCTTTACCACGATGCTTTGCCGCGCCGGTTGATGTGTGTTCGGTTGAATGCAAGACACGTTCAATCGGACATATTAAGTTTGATATGATTGTCTTTATTTTTGTATTATGATGCGATCGAGCGCATGGGCTTAGTGAGTTAGTCCAAAGGTCCTCTATTTGAGAGACGAAGAGCCTAAAAGGCCACCTTTGTGACACTACTTCGTCGCGCCGGACGAAGTGTGTTTGGGTTGAATGTACGTTCAATCGGGCATACGAAGTCCTACCCTTTTATTGTCTTTATTTCATGTATTGTGATGTGACGCGCATGGGCTTAGTATGTTGGTCTAAAGGTCCTCTCTTTGAGAGACCAAGAGCCCCAAAAGGCCACCTTTACGGCAGTACTTCGCCGCGCCCCTTTATTTTGTTGTTTATGTATTGCGTCCCATTTCATGCATCAGGTCTGTTCCCGTTCGAACGCGTTTACGAACGCAACTCGAACGTGCATGCATTTTGCCTTATCATGCATCAGGTCTCATTTATGTTCGAACGCGTTCACAAACGCCATACGAACGTGAGCATTCTGTTTCATTTCCGTTCGAACGCGTTTACGAACGCTACTCGAACGAGAACCTTCTGTTTACCGTTCGAACGCGTCTACGAACGCTGCACGAACGCCCACGGTAAACAGATTCTCTTGCATCACATTACGACATGTCTATCTTAGCACATAGTTCCCCTTTTTTACGTTATGCACTTGTATTACCTCTCTAGTTGTCTATTTCTGTTATGCGCTTAAATATCTTTTCTTAATATGCATGCTAGTAAGAATGCTATTTGTTTGCGCTTCTGTGTCCACCAATGCGTTCATTAACTTGTACGCTTGCCGTATGATAAACCTTATGTATGCAAATTGAGACATAGATTACATGAAAATAGGCTGTATGCAAATTCGAATATGTGTTACATATAAATTTAGATGAACTTGTTGATGTATGTATGTGGATTTAGAAGCATGATATTCTTAGAAATAAGTATTACTTAAGCCTGATTAAATTATCATATAAATCCTTTCATTACAAATGGCATAAGTAAGGGACCATTCCGAACCCAACGGTTTGAGGTCCTCCCTTGCGAGGGGTGAGTGCAGCCTTAAATCTCATTTTCCCGGCTCACACCGGGTGGCGACTCCATTATTCTCCGGTTTAGTCCCCCGTGGCTACTCCGTACTCCCGACCGGGCCGCGAGCCCGGGACAGCATGCGTCGCCCAGTTTCTGTGTTCCCACACCTGTGATTGAGGGATTATATATATGCAATGACCTCGACTTGCATAATTTAGCGAGATTATATGTGGTCGTCATAATTAATGAGTGGGTGGATTATGTACATGAAATTGGATTTCGTGACAAATAAACCTTAACTTAGAGAGTCTCACAATATGAAGTGTACTCGTTGAGCACTTGGGCAATGCGTTAAGAATAATACAGATTATTCATAAAACTTCATCGGATTAAATGAGTTAATTCGAATCGTTTAATCGGTTAAACGAAAACACATGCATATAGGCATTTTTGGTCAATCGTAATTATCGTGTATTTGTATTTGATACATAATTTGATTAGATACACATTAATTAATTGTCAAATGAGATTTGACACATGCCATTAATATATGTATTTGTTATTTAATGAAAATAAAATACATATATAATAATAATTATATTAATTAAATATTTAAATGTTAAATATTTGAATAATTAATTGATAAATTTTTTCATAATTGTTATGAAAAATGTTTAATTATTATTGGTGACACATGACATGATTTAATTAAACTTTAGGTGCGCAAATATGATTTTTTAACTTAAAGTTTGATTTATTTAATTGGATTAAATATGACAAATGACAATAATACCCCATAGAGTTGGTCATTGCTTCTTTAAAAGGGAAATTTTTTTCTTTTTCATTTGAAGCAATGCTTGGCATAATGATATCTTCAAAAACCTCTCAAATTGTGGCTTGATGATTCAATATGAGAAATGAAGAAAGATCAAGAAATAAAGCTAATGAATCAGATGATTAAAGGTAATTCTAAAATCCCTAAGCTTGGAAAATTTATTTCTTATTTCTTGATGATCTAGTGAGATATATAATTTCTTCTTTTTCATAAATTTGGGGGCTTTTGTTTTTGGAGGATGGATTTGGAAGTGAAGTGCATGTGTGAAGTTGATTTGGGTGGAATTATTGTAATTATTGTCAAATTTGATCATTAGATGATATGTTGCAATTCTAGAGTGTTATGACCACTCTTGTACTGCCTAGAATTGTTCTTGGGTGGTTCATGTGTGGTGACTTTGATTGATGTTTTGATTAATTGGATTAATCTTGAAAAATTGAATTTAAAGCATGAAATTTGATAATTTTTGTTGTAAAATCAGATGTGGAAAATTGGCTTATTTGTGATGAAAAATGATGTCATTTGAATGTATTGGATGTGTTTTGGGTATTGGAACAATTGTCGGAAATAAGCGAAAACGGCGAAAAACAGCGTTACCGGATGACTTTTGAGCCAACTGGGTGACAACTGCCCAAACAGTGAATTAGTCAATGTTCGGGCAGCCCATGAACTGCCCTAACACTATTGGGGCTGACCTGGGCAGTCCCCATAAGTGTTGGGTTGTCGGTTCGGTCAAAAACGTGTTTTGCGTCATTTTGCGGAAAAACGTTTTTCGTAAAAGTTTCGTGAAGTTTCTACCTTATTTATGTCGTTGTTTGATATCGAATAAATGTGTTTAGGTAAAATATGAATGAATTATTCATATTAGATATTGAATAATTTGTTCGGTAAGTTGAAAAAGTTTTAAAATTACGATTTCGTCTGAATCGCATTTCCGCTGCGCCTTTCGCCCAAAACCCCAACACACACACATATATAAGGAAATTATTTTAAATGAATATTATATATATATATATATATATAATATATATATATATATATATATATATATATATATATAATTTTTAAAATTTCAGATATCCGAAGTTATTATTTCGGATCTCCAAATTACTCTAATTTAAAATGAAATATTAAGCTTCTTAAAGAAGCTCATGAACATGGCAACAAGGAAGAAAAATGAATTTTTTTCTTCACATCCAAGCTTAATACATGGCTTATTAACCTTTCTTTGTGTTTAGTTTCAATTTAGATCAATAAATTGATATTTGAAACTAGTGAGTATATTTTCTTGTACATGACATATGATGTTATTTCCATGGCCATGTATTCTAAATGGTAGGATTAATTAATTGTTAATTATAGTATGTTTTGCGTTAATGAAAAACAATGGTTGCTTCGTAAACAATTCTCGCATGTTAGGTCTCAATCGTTAAATTGTACTTGGTTAATGGTTAACCATTAGGCTACCATTCTAGAGTCAATCAACCACATTTGGTTAATATAAAATCATTCTAGATTCACTCAAATTGTGAAATTCTTCAATATGATATCACTAGAATTCAAGTGTGCGTAACTTGTGTATATATATATAATAGATTTGATTCAATTGTTGAATTAATTATAAATTAAAATATTTAATCATGTTAATTGATGTTTATAGTTGTTTTAGGATCCAGTTGGGACTTGGTATGCACGAGATTTGTTACCAAAGTGTTTTGGAATTGGATTTGAGTGGAAATGGTAATTATTACAGTAGGGTCTGTCAAAATAGGCTTACCGGTTTATATGAACTCGCTAGTCGTTTTTAGGGGTGTTTATAGGATTAGATCATCTAGCGATCCGATCCGACCCAACTCGCGTGGGTTTTTAAAAATAAAAAAATTTAACCCGACTCAATTCGAAATTTGCGGGTTTGATACCCAAACCCGATCCGACCCAAACCCGATCGGATTTCACTTCCCCGTAACCCGACCCGCGACCCGACTTTCACGTGACCGTACCTGATCGGATCTCAAAAAATTCAAAAAAAAATCCCCCGTGAACACCCTAGTTGTTTTATTATAAACCCGTAATTACAATATTGGTATAAAATAGCTTACTGTTTTGAGTTAAAATGGCAAGCTGGTTTATAGAAACCGACAAGCTGTTATAGCTATTTTACGGCTAAACTGTTTTGATGCAAAATAGCAAATCGATTTACCGAAACCAGCAAGCCATTTTGGTAAAATTTCTAATTTTTTTTTTTTTTTAAAAAATTCTCATCTTCTGTTGACGGTGGATTTTGGTCTCAGGGTAATATTGGAATATCACTCCCGAGGAAATCCTCCTCCAACTGTGAATTTGTTTGGTTATGGGGGACCAAAGGCAAACTTAGCAGAAAAACAGATAAATACACCAATCAACAAGGAGATTTAACGTGGTTCGGTGGATTTGGATCCGACCTACGTCCACGGGCACAAACAAGATGATACTTTTATTATTCAAATGCGCTTCTCAGACCGTTATTTGTGTTTTACAAGTCAGAGCTTGGTGATTCTGATCTCCACTCTACCTTGCTCTCAACTTGTTCCTCTTATTCTCCCTTTTTTCGTTCCCCATAAGGATTCCTAGTCAAAACTGTTCCCTTTTCCCATAAGGATTCCTAATCAAAACTACATTTACTTATTTTATCATACTAGGACATTGACTTACTAGTTTACCCCATGAAAGTAGGATAACTTATTATCTTATCTCATATGGATAAAATGCCTTATTTTCCCGAACATGTCTTGCCCTATGCTCGGTCTTCATGTGGTCGGTCATAATAGTCTTTTGTACTGAGAATGCTGCTGTCGACCTGATAATTGCCCGGTCATCCAATCTTTAAGTGGTCGGGTTAACGATCTTAAGTGCTCGGCCCCTGACTCATGTGGTAGGGTCGGTATTAATGATCCGGACCAATAAGGGAATTACCCTTTTACCCCTGTCGTGCTGCTTAAATGACATAGTGCCCGGAAAACACCATCAACATCTGTCCCCTAGTTCTCGGTAACAACGAGTTTGTGAGTTGATGCCGGGAACTATAAAAAAGATGGTGTGTCAATGAATCTGTCGGTGGTCACTTCAGGAACTGCAGAGAAAAATGCCTCGGTTGCAAATCTGGTCATTTCTGCCATCTTCATGAGCTCAGTCAACGAGAATCCCGATATCTACCCATGGAGACAATGCTTTGCCCTTATGCTGACGACGACCGACTCGGTGGGACGTAACCCGACCCCGAGCTGAAATGAACACTTGGCTCCGGGGGAAATGTTACGTCCCCAGACCAAAAGGACGGACTCGGTGGGTCGTAACCTGACCCCGAGCTGAGATGAACGCTTGGCCCTGGAGGAATATTACGTCCCCAGACCAAAAGGACGGACTCGGTGGGACGTAACCCGACCCCGAGCTGAGATGAACGCTTGGCCCTGGGGGAATGTTACGTCCCCAGACCAAAAGGACTGACTCGGTGGGACACGACCCGACCCCGAGCTGAGATGAACGCTTGGCGCTGGGGGAATATTACGTCCCCAGACCAAAAGGACGGACTCGGTGGGACGTAACCCGACCCCGAGCTGAGATGAACGCTTGGCCCTGGGGGAATGTTACGTCCCCAGACCAAAAGGACTGACTCGGTGGGACACGACCCGACCCCGAGCTGAGATGAACGCTTGGCGCTGGGGGAATATTACGTCCCCAGACCAAAAGGACTGACTCGGTGGGACACGACCCGACCCCGAGCTGAGATAAACACTTGGCCCTGGGGGAATATTACGTCCCCAGACCAAAAGGGCGGACTCGGTGGGACACGACCCGACCCCGAGCTGAGATAAATGCTTGGCCCTGGGGGAATGTTACGTCCCCAGACCAAAAGGACTGACTCGGTGGGACACGACCCGACCCCGAGCTGAGATCAACGCTTGGCCCTGGGGGAATATTACGTCCCCAGACCAAAAGGACGGACTCGGTGGGACGTAACCCGACCCCGAGCTGAGAGAAACCAAGTGACCTCGGCGGAACGAATCCAGCCCCGAGCCGAATAAACAAGTGGCCTCGGCGGAACGAATCCGGCCCCGAGCTGAATAAACAAGTGGCCTCGGCGGAACGAATCCAGCCAGGTAATCTTTGGGACTTGCTCAGAAGGGAATTGAATCAACCTTGTGAAGCCCTACCGAATCTGGCACGGGCGTCCCCTTGTCAGACCAGCGAAAAACAAAATCAAAACTTTTAAAAAAATAAGACCAAAAAGGTGGGGGTGACTCGGCACTTGTCCCAAAGAAAACTTTTTACAAATGTAAACAACAGCACGGATGCCTCAAAACAGCGTCCTGCCCGAGGCCTCCAAAACACAATTCTGAATCTTTCAATTCAGTGTCCCGGCGAACCAGGATTCGGATCAAATAGAGCGTTTGATTGGTAAGGGCACATCCTCTACACGTCGGTTCACTGGGGAGCCTGTGTATCATATGAGGGCTCCTCCTTACCACGCTGGAGTAGGCACAAGCTACAGGGGCACCATTCATCCCCGTGCTGCATCTCTCGCGGATCCGAGGTGATGAATGGATCAAAGAGTGTCCGGGATACTAAGGGCACATTCCTCCTTAGGCCCGGCATCACTGGAGCTAGCAATCGTCACGGGGGGATCACTATCCCCCGTGCTATGCTTTCCCACGGATCCATTACATCGGGTAAGTGAGGATCAGAGAGTGTTCGGCACATTAAGGGCATATTCCTCCTTATGTTCGGTAACACTGGAGTAAGCAATCGCCACGGGGGTATCATCCCTCCCCGCGCCATGCTTCTCACGGATCCCATGCGTCGAGTATGTCCCTAAGGGCCCCGAGCTGAGAGAGATGGTTCTGGGGGAATGTCCCGTCCCCAGACTAATGATCATGACTCGGTGGGACGTAACCCGACCCCGAGCTGAAGAAGGCACTTGGACCTGGGGGAATGTTACGTCCCCAGTTCGCAGGGCTGACTCGGTGGGATGTACCCGACCCTGAGCTGAAGAAGGCACTTGGACCTGGGGGAATGTTACGTCCCCAGTCCGCAGGGCTGACTCGGTGGGATATACCCGACCCCGAGCTGAGAAAGGCACTTGGACCTGGGGGAATGTTATGTCCCAAGTCCGAAGGGCTGACTCGGTGGGACGTGCCCGACCCCGAGCTGAACGACCCCGGCGGAATAAGATCCAGTCTCGAGCTGATGGTTCAAGGGGCCTTGGCGCCCGACTGTCTTTATGTAGTGGGCGTTTGAGTATGTCCCCTGTTTTTGAATATGTCTTTCAAATTTGTTTTTTTTTTTTTTTTTTTTTTTTTTTTTTTTTGAAAACGGATAAAAAATGTTTTATTCGTATTTGGGGACATACTGTCCTCCTTACAGTTCTTCTGCGTAATACTTTGAGAAAAAACTTTATATTTGGTTCATTGGTGGGCATTGTTTGATACCGACCGCCCATTTTGTAATCTCGGGGCATGTTCCGTAAAGTTCTATCTCCTTGGTTTCCTCGGCTGTTGTGAGTCGAGCACTTTTGTTCGGCCAAACGCTTGGGCCTCTGTCTTCTTCTTCTTCTCCCTGGTTCCTTTGTCGTTTTCGACTGTCTTCTGCGATGCATAGAGTTTCTCGTGAGAGAGTTGCGAAGCAGCTGCGAGCTGTTTTCTGGCTTCCGCCCACAATTCCAATCCCTTCCCGGGTGGGGAATTTCAGTTTTAGGTGGTAGCAGGACATCGCAGCTTTCGTTTTCATCATGAAGGGTCGTCCGACGATGGCCTGGTAACTGCTCATGCAGTCTACCACAGTGAAGTCTGTCATGATCGTCCGGGTCCGGGGATGTGTCCCGATAGTTATTGCCAACTGTATTCTTCCCAGTGGGATAACGGCTGCTCCTCCGAAACCGTATAAGGGGGTGCTATCGTTGGTAAGGGTTGCATATTCTACCCCTAGGTTGTCCAGCGCTTCTCTGGAAATTATATCCACTGCGCTCCCGGGGTCCACTAGGATTCTGTCTACTTCTGACCCGCTGATGACTGCCTTGATTATCAATGCATCGTCATGAGGGAAACTTACTCCTCGGGTATCCTCCTCGGTGAACATTATTGGTACTGACCGGCTCTCGGTAGCCCTTTGCCCTGTTCTGTTTCTAGGATATCCGGTCCTCGGGTTCTGCTGTAATCTTTCCTTGACCGGTTAGAGTTTCCGGCCAGCGTTCCTCCTCCTGTGATGATATTTATTTGACGACTGCGTGCTCTTTGTCTGGCGGTCATGACCTCGTGGTCAATGTATTTGTTTAGGTACCCGTTCCGTGCTAGATCTTCCATTTGTTCTCGCAGATCTTTGCATCCGTCTGTTGGATGTCCTTTGGAGTTGTGGTGCACACAATAAGCTTTTAGGTTCCTTTTGTCCGGAGGGAATCTCCTTTGGTCGGGTTCTACCAAGAGGCCTTTCCCCTGGATCTCCATGACGATTTGTCCCAATGGTTTCTTCAGGGGAATGTATGCATCTTCCCTTACTACATGGTTCACTTGGGTCGGCGCCCTCCTCTCTTGATTGTCCCGGTGCAGTGGTTTGAATTCTTTGTGCTTTGGGGGTGGTCTTCTGGATTCTCTTTCTGTCCGGCGGGGGGGCACCCTCCCTTGCGGTTCTTTCTTTGATGGTGTTCCCTTTTCGGGATGCTTTCTCTTCGTTCTTCAACAAAATGAATTTTCGGGCCACCTCCAGAGCGGTGGCGTAGTCCGGGGTGTCTTGGATCCTCAGGTGAGTCCACAACTTCCCGACCTTCAGACCTCCCTTGAGACTTTCTAGCGCTTCCGATGACTCGTACGCTCCGACCTCGAGCACCAAATTGTGGTACCTTTCAATAAAATTCCTCAGGGGCTCATCATCCCCCTGCTTCATCAGTCTCAATTCTCCCACCATTTTCTTTGGGACGCATGCCCCTTTGAAGTGTCGTATGAATGACTTCCTCAGTTGTGCGAAGTTGCTGATGCTCCTTGGGGCTAGGCTTCTGTACCATAGGATGGCCGGTCCGGCCAGAGTTAGGGGGAAAACTTTGCATATGGCGTCGCCCGTTACTCCCTGTACTTCCATCAGGAGGACAAAGTTTTCGATGTGGGATTTTGGGTCGGAGTGGCCTTTGTATGGTGCCATGGTCGGCATGCTAAATCGTTTTGGAAACTGTGCTGCCTTGATTTCTTCCGCAAGGGGAGACCCCTCTTCCTCGTCTCGGGTGTTTCCCGCCCCGATCTTCAATCTTTCTCCCCATCTGGTCATCTCTTTTTTCAACCAAGATTTTATTTCGCGGGTTGTGCCCCCGTGCCGCCTCCTGTGTTCTTCTGTTCGCCTGTCGCCCCGGGAGTGGCGTTCTTTGAACTCAGAGGTCTCCTGTACGTCCTCGTTATACTTTCTATCCTCCCTCTTGGAGTCGAAAAAACTGTCGGAGGAGGGGTCGGGCGACTGTTCCTCCTCCTCTTCTTCCCACGTGTCTTCTGATCTTCCTACCACCGCAGATCTTATCCCATAGGGGCCTCTCTTTCTGGGTCCCTCGTCTTCACTTACATCTACTACTCTTTTCCCTTTTTCTCTTCTCTGTCCGGCCTCGGTTTCAGTTCTCTCGTTGTTTATTCCTTCCATTCTTTCTAGTCGATCCATCATAGTCCTCATCCCATCTTCCATTCTTTTCATCCAGTCTATTGCCGGACCTCCTGGTTGGTGATTTCCGTCTTCCGCCATTTGTCTTATCACGTGAACTGCTTTTTGTGAAGTTCCCCACAGACGGCGCCAACTGTTGACGGTGGATTTTGGTCTCAGGGTAATATTGGAATATCACTCCCGAGGAAATCCTCCTCCAACTGTGAATTTGTTTGGTTATGGGGGACCAAAGGCAAACTTAGCAGAAAAACAGATAAATACACCAATCAACAAGGAGATTTAACGTGGTTCGGTGGATTTGGATCCGACCTACGTCCACGGGCACAAACAAGATGATACTTTTATTATTCAAAATGCGCTTCTCAGACGGTTATTTGTGTTTTACAAGTCAGAGCTTGGTGATTCTGATCTCCACTCTACCTTGCTCTCAACTTGTTCCTCTTATTCTCCCTTTTTTCGTTCCCCATAAGGATTCCTAGTCAAAACTGTTCCATTTTCCCATAAGGATTCCTAATCAAAACTACATTTACTTCTTTTATCATACTAGGACATTGACTTACTAGTTTACCCCATGAAAGTAGGATAACTTATTATCTTATCTCATATGGATAAAATGCCTTATTTTCCCGAACATGTCTTGCCCTATGCTCGGTCTTCATGTGGTCGGTCATAATAGTCTTTTGTACTGAGAATGCTGCTGTCGACCTGATAATTGCCCGGTCATCCAATCTTTAAGTGGTCGGGTTAACGATCTTAAGTGCTCGGCCCCTGACTCATGTGGTCGGGTCGGTATTAATGATCCGGACCAATAAGGGAATTACCCTTTTACCCCTGTCGTGCTGCTTAAATGACATAGTGCCCGGAAAACACCATCAACATCTTCCATTGCGCATACAAAAGACGATATTCGATATCAGTAAATAGGTGAAAGGCAAAATACAGACTAATAAATCAATATTTGATAAAAGGGTTCCCTCATCCCTCTCCATACCAATTTTTTTAAAAGTCGATTTTGCCACTACCACTTCCCAACACATATATAATACGAAGTGTTATACCTATATCTGGCATGTTCAACCAACATATACAGAAAGTAAAATTATAAAACGTCTGAGATCCGAGTTATTAAGTCTGTAAGGGTATTTTAACACCTAGTATCTTAAAATCAACTGGCCCAAAGCTCGCTACATGGATCAAAGATGTTGCAATATATATATATATATGAAGCCTGAGAAATTAAGTCTGTAGGGGTGTCTTAACACCTAGTGCCATAAAGCCAACTGGTTTGGGAGTCACTGACCCAAAGCTCATTACATAGATGTATGATATTGTATCTATTAGAATAGAGATTCAAATGCTGATACCTAACTTATCCAACTAACAAATGCTCATACTTAATCTATCCAACTCACGAGTATAAAAAATTATCACCTTACTCATTCTTAAGGACCAACTTGTAGACCCGAAATATATTTTTACCATCCCTAATTCAAACCATTTTATGCTCTATTTGGTGTTGTGGTTTCATTTATGATGATGTAATAAAATTATGTTTGATTAAAATATAATTTTTAAGTGTTTGATTAATGATAAAAAAATATAATTACTATTCATGTTTTCTTATAAAAGTTCAAATTTTTAGCATTTTCCCACAATCAAAATATTAGAAAACGTATTACAATTACTTTTTAATATAAAATAAAATTATATGACACTATTTATAAACTGTTATTTATTTATTATATTTTTTTAATCGCAACATCGCTCTCCGGTTTTCCTATAGAGACAGGTATACTATATCTTACTTTCTTCTCACTTATTTCTTACCGGTGTTTTTTTTTTCCTTTGGAACAGTAGGAATTATTCTAATTCTAATTTTAATTTAAATATAATAATTAAAAAAAAAATCTCCGAGATTATAAAAATTTAAAATTAATAAAACCTAAAACCATCGTCGCTCTTCTTCTTCTTCTACAGAATAGCCGCATCATCATCAATAATGGCGACGTACGATTTGACGCAGAAAATTTCACCGAATCTAGACCGGCATCTGGTGTTTCCACTACTGGAGTTTCTTCAAGAGCGGCAGATGTATCGTGACGAGCAGATTCTGAAATCAAAAATAGAGCTCTTGAACAAGACTAACATGGTGGATTACGCCATGGACATTCACAAGAGCCTCTACGGAACCGAAGATGTTCCGCAAGATATGGTGGACCGTCGTGCCGACGTTGTCGCTCGATTGAAGTCCTTGGAGGAGCGTGCGGCGCCGCTTGTCTCCTTTTTGCAGAATGCTAGTGCTTTTCAAGAGCTCAGGCCTGATAAGCTCTACAATTTGCAGATGCTTCATGACCGTTACCAGGTTTCTTTTCTTTTCTTTTTTTTTTTTTTAATTTTTTTGCGATATATTTATGTAAATTTTCCATATTTTTAATATAAAGTTATTATTTTGTTATTTTGTGACAATCATTCTCCTGATTGTAGGCTTTAATATAAAGTTATTATTTTGTTATTATGAGGAATTCTAGAAAAGTTTCTAATCTTTTTAATAAATATAATAGAGGGTTCGGATGAAATAAGTGATTGGACTCTGGAGATAGATTTTATATATAATTTTAATTCAAAATTATTTCTTTTTGGTTCTGCAAACCAGAATAGAATGGAGGGAAGAATAAGGATTTATTGGTTCAGCTTAATTTTCTTACTTGGCCAATTTCTAACGTATCAAGGTAACCATTCGTTCCTGTATAAATAGTCATTATCTGTTCTTCAACCGTGAAAGGGGCTGATTGGGATTGTTTGAGCAACTTATGTAAGCTTTGATCCCTTGCCAATTGGTTCTGAGTAGCTTTATCGAGATCGGAAGCAAATTGTGCAAAGGCTTCTAATTCTGCGAATTAGGCCAATTCCAATTTTAATTTGTCGGCTACTTGTTTCATAGCTTTAATTTGAGCTGCGGATCCTACTCTAGAGACAGAAATACCCACATTATAATTAAGTGGTCAATTAGTTGTAATTTTCAATTAGTTCCTTCTGAGAAGAAGACATAATCCTTTTACTGTTTTGAGACTCTCAGCTCAACTTTTAATCCATGGATCATCTCAAAGAAGTTTGATATGTTACTGATAATATTGGGGGAAAAACATACTGTCAGTGTTATACATTTGGCCGTCTTTCAAGGTTCTGTTATCAATTTAGAAACCGGATATATTACTTGCGTTCATTGGGAGATGAAAATCTTGGATTTGCTTAGTTGGATGAATATTTTATCATTTTCTGATATTTTATTGTTCTTATTCTCCCACTTTACCTTTCTTGGGTAGTTTTAACTTTTGAAATGTTTGTCTTTTAATCAGATTGGCGTGGATCAGATAGAGGCACTTTATCAGTATGCCAAATTTCAGTTTGAATGCGGGAACTACTCTGGTGCTGCTGACTATCTGTACCAGTACAGGGCCTTGTGCACAAACAGTGAAAGGTGGCTGAGTGCATTATGGGGAAAATTGGCGGCTGAGATATTGCTGCAGAATTGGGATATTGCTCTTGAAGAGCTTAATCAATTAAAGGAAAAAGTTGATGATTCAAAGGTATCTTCTTGAAGCCTACACTCTTGATTTTTGCTCACACTTTTAGTGTTGTCTCATTCTAAAGTTTATCCCATTTGGTAGTAGTATATTAGTATTTATTTATTTGATTACTTCTTTTTGCAGAACTTCACATCACCTTTAAATCAGATGCAAAGTAGGATATGGCTGATGCATTGGAGTCTCTTCATCTTTTTCAATCATGATAACGGAAGAACACTAATCATTGACTTCTTCAATCAGGATAAGTATGCCATTTGGACTTATTTTCTCTTGTGCATTTGTATTTTAAGGTGAAATAGACTTTGAATAATTAAACACGGAGGATATCTTCTTTGTGCCGTTTCCCATTCTATTCTTTTTGCTTCATTGGCTTGTAGGATGATGATAATGGTGCTGAGTTTAACTTAATGAAGTTCTAACATGTTAAGACCAATTTTTTTTTAATTTTACAATCATGTGCAAACTCATGTGGTGAGGTATGATACCATTAAATCGTTTATGTTCTTTGGTGCTGTGGGTACAACCATATGATTATCTGTGTGCCAATTTTTTAGCTAATACTTGTGCGATAACATGGCTGCTGATGCTTACTAATATCATCATATGAAAATTAGGCTGGCAATTATAATTAATGTTGTATTTGCTGTTTGGTTTTTCTGTGTATCTCTGTCTAAAGATATGGGATTTCAATTTTCAGGTATCTAAATGCCATTCAAACCAACGCTCCTCATCTCTTACGTTATTTAGCCACTGCATTCATTGTCAACAAAAGGAGGAGACCTCAATTCAAAGATTTTATTAAAGTTGTTCAGCAAGAGCAAAGCTCTTACAAAGATCCCATCACGGAGTTTTTGGCATGTGTGTACATCAATTATGACTTTGATGGGGCACAAAAGAAGATGAAAGAGTGTGAAGAAGTAAGTTTTATTCGACTGTATGTGATTCTTACTGGTAGCTCCCTTGAAATCACTGGGTGATATATGCCCCATTTTTTTTAATCTTTTGTGTTGCGTTAATTATATTATAGTCTTACTAGGAATTTGGGAGGAATAGGGGGCAGAGGGCTTTTATACCGTGCCTTTTTTTTTTTTTTTTTTAATTTTTCTGTACATTTAGCATTTTGGTAGATGTGTTTGATTTCCTGTAAATGAGTTTTAAAGAGTTGGCTTGAAGCTCTGGTCCGTATTTGTCCTAACCTTTTATGTGTTATAGGTTATATTGAATGATCCATTCCTTGGCAAACGAGTTGAAGAAGGCAACTTTGCTACTGTGCCATTGAGAGATGAGTTCCTTGAAAATGCTCGGCTATTCATCTTTGAGACCTATTGTCGAATTCATCATCGTATTGATATGGCGTAAGTATTTGCTTTCTCTAATATGATATTTGGGAGTCATGCTTGGCTAGCATTTGCTTTCTAAACAAACAAAATTTATTAATTCGTTTTCTGGGGAGAGTCTTTTAGCCTGAATCACTCGATATCTTTGCTTCTGATTTCCTATCATACTGCCGATCCTTTATGGATTTCGAGGGAAAAATATGCAACAGTATTGTATGAAATTTAGATACACATACTCTTAGCGCGTTTTAGAACATTGGTCCTACCAAATATTCACTTGCCCACTACAAAGCATTTGTGGTACTAGTGGTAGCGTTGATCTCTTTTAACATCTCCGTATAATAATCTTTTTTAAACATGATTTTTTCCTAATTTGACTTGCCAATTTGCGGCAGAGTGCTAGCTGAGAAGTTGAATCTAAACTATGAGGAAGCTCAAAGATGGATTGTCAACCTTATCCGAAGCTCAAAACTTGATGCCAAGATTGATTCAAAGTCAGGAACTGTTATCATGGAACCCACCAAGCTCAATGTGTAAGATTAGAGGATACACTGAGTTAGCTAAACTTGATTATTCTGTTTTGTTCCGATTTCTAAACTTTTCTTGCTTGACCCTTTAATTCTCAGGCATGAACAATTGATTGACCATACCAAAGCACTTTCAGGACGTACTTACAAGCTAGTCAGTCAAATTCTGGAGCACGCACAAACACATGCTGCACGATAAGTTTTGTCATCTCTGGAAATTGCTTCGTTTTATTAGATTCAGAATTGAGCAATTCTTCTAGTTATCAATCATTTCCTGTTTTTTTCTTTTAGCAAGTCCAAATTATTTAAGAGAGTTTTATGATTACGATCTTAATGTTTGAGTGTGATTTTGTTTAATTATTCATCTAGTAACATGTATATTTCTGAAAGAGGTCATTTCATGCCTACTTAACAGCCGCAATGTAGAAGATATACCCTTCCTTAATGATAACATTATTTACTAATATAAACTGATTAAATTTATCTACCTTCATGATTGGTATCCCATTACTTTAAATTTTGATTAAAATATTATATCATATTATGCCTCGTACTAGGCACTGAGACTAATGTCAATTGTTTTATATGATAGAAAGTAGATTTTTCATCATTTTATTCAGCATCATAGATTCCCCAGCAAGTGATGAGGACAAAAATAATTGAACTCCCAGAACAACTGCAGATATCTGCAGATGATTACAACATAGAAAACATCCATCTTCTTTAACGAGCTGCTCGCGCCTAATAGTACCAGTAACTATCAACCAAAGAAACAATTGCGTATAAACTCTGCATTTCCTCAATGGCGTCGAACATACAGTAAAATCCCCCATCTTTCTTCTTCTTCTTCCATACTGAGAATGGCTGATGGGCAGACATGTACGGAGAAGGCGCCGATACTTCAAACCAAAACCCTCCCTTGTTCCCCAGCAAAGTAGGTCATTGCCAACCAATTCCTCATACAATGGCAGGCACTTCCAACTTTGCTGCAAGTCTTCCAGGCTTCCAGCTATCCAGCCAACTTTGCCTAGTGGCACTCCTTTGGAACGAACAATTGTATGCATCTGATGGATCTTCTGTAATGGCTACTTCGTTGGCTTTCCTTTGGAGCTTTTCTTATTTCCTCTTCGAGATCATACTCCGATCGCTGTAGTTATAGAAAAATCAAAAATCAAACTAAGGGAGAATGCAAAAATGAAAACCCTTTTATAGGTTATCTTGAGAAAAAAGATAAGAAGGTGGAGGTTGATGACGTGCATCATTAGCTTTTGATACCCACAACACAATCTTAAAATCTGACTCAGTTGTAGTCAAAGGGAAAGCAAACCTTGGTGGTGTCTGAAAGTACTGCATATGCCTCTCCAATCATTTTAAAAAGCTTGTCGCATCCTCACGAACCTCATGGGAAACAGAATGCTTCACCTCCCGCTTCAACAAGTTCAAGCAAAAACAAAAATAAGGAACAAAGAAAGTTCAAGACATTGTCTAAACTAAATCTAGGCTTAATTGGAGCCACAAATAGCTGTTTCTATTTAATATTGTCCACTTTTTCAGGTTTCATGAAGTTGATATGCAGGTGGATTTTCAATTTTGCAATTTTTGTAACTTAAGAGGCATTTTGCTATTTTTAGGTTTTCAGGGGCTTAGAAGTCCTGGGTGTTAGTTTTGGCTTGGTTATTAAATTGGTTTTCCATATGCGGTCTTCATAAGATTTCTTATAGTTGAAGTTTTGAATTTTTTTTTGGAAACGTTGGAAACCCACCGCCATATCACCCTACCCGGTTGCCCCAGGTTTTTACAAGAAATGTACTCCCTGGACTCGAACCCAAGACCTGTCAACCAAGTCTTAAGCCTTTTGCTGCCAAACCACACCCTTGAGGGCGAATTTTCTTTCTTTCTGAGGAAATCAAATCCTCGCAGGGTTAACTATTAAAGGCTTCAATTTCAAAGGATTATTGACAAATATTGTTTATGTGATGATCCATGAAAAGATAAAAAAAACATTTTGCTTCTGCCACATTCCTTCCCAGTTACATACATACACCACCAAGTTTGACACTTGTGATCTTCCAAAAATCAGGATGGCCTAATTTCTTTATCTATTCCATAACATAAAGCAGAGCAATAGTGTTACATCCAAGGAAGGATTGCAGAGGCATTTTAATGACTATTTTTTTCTCCAAAAACCAGGCAAGGGAATAACTTAGAGCAATCAATGGGGTACCTTGTGTAATAAAAGTTCACGAATCATGGCAGCTAATGAAATTGATGATTCCCATATCTCATTTCCATACCTACATAGTTGAAATTAGATAAATTAGCGGAGTTACATCCTGAAAGAAAACGAACCATGTACAGAGCCTCTGCTTTCATTTCAAGTAACTTTTCTGACCATGAACTAATAGACAAGGCCTCTGTTAATTCTTTCTAAAGCACTAGATGCTGCTTCTGATGTTTTCTGATCTAATAGTTTTTGTAGAACAATTAATATAATCGGCCACTTTCTGCAAGGAAAATGGCATGATTCTCCTAACATAAGCATCATTCAGTTCAGATATACATTCCCGATTGCGACAACGGCATAATTTTAGCATTTTAGCTAAATTGGCCCAATTCAAGTCCTAATTAAAATCGGCAAACACCATGGATTTTGTGGGCAATCAGGCCATGATTCAAGGGGGCCAAAGCATTATAGATCAAGCCCAAGACTTGAAGATATTCATCCAAGCCCATGGGGAGCAAAAATCAATTCGGCCAAAATTGAAGGTTAGGCCATTTTTGGGTTTTAGTGAATTTCGGCCTAAGTCAAGAGTTTTGTTTACTTAGTGACACACTCAAAAAGTAGTTCTCTAGTATAAGAGTGTCACAGAAATAAAATAACCCGGTAAGTCTGGGGTCGATTCACAAGTAATAAATTTAGTAAAATAAAATAACAATTCGAGTAAAATAAAAGTGTTGGATTTGTTTGAAATGATGAAAATTTTTAAATTGAACTGCAATAATAAATTAAAATGCTGAGGTTATGAGATCCACTCTTAATATTTCAAATATAGAGAAATCTTACTTTTTATGATATACAAATTGTCATTATTATCCAGTTAATTTACTTCAGGAATTAATTATGCCAAAACATATAAAACCAGTCATAAAGGCGGTGATAATATTTGTCTATAACAAGACCTGTTAAGTACTCAATTATACCAAATAAATAAAACCAGCCATAAAAGCGGCAACAAAGTTTGTCAATAATTAATCCAGATTTAAATTACTTATTCATATTACAATTTATATATTATAATATAAATAATATTAATCTATATTATCATATTAAGAGTTTCACTCTTTACCCCAACATGATGAAATTAACTACTCATAATTTGAAGAAAAACATACATAATTTTATTACCGAAAGAAAAAGAAATTATAAGAAAGCTTAAAAATTAAAACACACAAGACACACACTCTCAAATTATACAAGAGAACTTTGAAAGAAAACATGAAGAAAAATGAGAGGTAAACACCCATATTTATAGTAGAAATGCTCATCTCTCAATTATTAATTACAACTTTCAAATCAAATACAAACAACAAACTTTTACTAATTAATTTAGTTCTTTTTCCTTTTTTGACTTTTTTGATTTTTTTTTATTGATAATTTTGCAAACATGATCACAATCCACCTAAAGTGGATTATGACATTTCAACTTTTATTTTTATTTTTTTATTTTTTACTTTATTTTCTAATAATTAAAATTACATGTAACACACATTGACGTCTTCACCAATTTCAACATTGAAAACCTCAGAACTAGAAATTCTTGTAAATAGCAAAGTTGTAGATATTTGAGTCTTCTTTCATCTGGAATTAGAATCACCTCAATCTGATATTGGATTAAAAAGTTATGGCCAAATTATGAAAATTACGCAAAGTTGGAATTTCTGATTTTATCAAAGCATAAAGAATACATATTTGATAGTAGAGTAAGTGAGAGCGTGCAAATTTCTTTCTAGTGTTATTTATCCTAACGACATTATCTTTATTAATGTAATAATGAGATGTTTTTAAGGTAAAGGTATTACCTAAGACTTATTTTCTCCGTGAAAGCAGTGAGAGTAGTCTCTGATATATTTGATATAAAGTTTTATATATGATATAAAACAAGAGACTTGTGAGATACTCCCATTAGTCGTGCATTAGATATGATCTAATAAATGACACAACAAAACTATCTGTATGACAGTTAGTATAACTGTTTGACAGTTAATGTGTCTCTTATATATAGTATTTATCTTTCGTAAAGGATGATTCCTTAGTCGAAAAAGAAATTGATTAGAATGTCTAATCAATCTTATGCATTATAGGATGATGGCATAATGAATACTGTATTATGTATGATTAAAGATATTAATTTAATTGTAATTGTTACGAGTTATTTTGATATGTTGCAGACCATAAGATGTGTCTTGAAATATGTTCTTTATTATCCTTGAGATATTAAGAACAAGTTTCTTATTCATGGAGAATATAATCTGCAACCATTAGGGTCAGATTAGTTTTGAGTCTAATTATGACATTAGATGGTCTATGTCATATAAAGTCAGAAAAGGTGTAATGGGAGTGTCACAGTTGATTTTACTGTACAAGTGGAATTCGATGCAACTTATGAAGTATTGGCTTATGAAGTTGCATAGTGACCATATATATTAGAAGTTTTGATATTAGTATTGTGTTTGCGGTTGTCTACATAATATTTTGGATTTGATCTCTAAATACATAGACAACTTTATAGCTATATCACAATATTGATATCGCATATGAGTCATATTGATGTAGAACTTGGGTTCTACAAAATATGAATGATGTTGGCTAAGGAAAACAATTGGGTTTGTTAGACAGACTCAATTTGTAATAGCGGGCTTACTTGTTGTTGCCTACCTCTTGAGTGCTAGGTGAGCTCTTGAGGGCCATGAGTATATGATACACATTGAGATGTGTATATAATACAGTATATTGGCACTAGAGCAAGTGGGAGAAATTGTTAGGGTTGATGCTCAGAGTGCCAATCCAGATCGTATTTATGTCTGATTCATGAATACGAACAATACTTTTTTTTTTCCATAATATTACTTATTTAATGGTAGCACCGCTTGTCTTTTATACACATACTCGATCTAATTGCGATTAGATATCTAATTATGATTAGATTGAAACTTAATCTGATTTAGTTATACGTGTATATTAGACAAATACCCTAGGATTTACAATATAATGCGCAGTTACAACGTAGTTTATAATTGACATTGGGAAGCGTCACTATAAGTTGTATATCCTTAAATAAAGTTCCTGGTCAAGATTTACTAACACGAGTCGGTTAGTAAAATCCACTGAGACCAGTACACGTCGTATATCAAGACTTGGTCCGATGGTTTATTCCAATGAACCATGAGTCTAGGGAGACTCGTATAGACGTGTAGGTGTTTATACGGGATAAACACTGAACGACTCACTGAAAATTTCATAATATATGGTACACCAATGTCAATATGAATCTTTTCGGGTCAAGTGAGTATAATGGTCATTCGACTTGAGATACCACTGTGGATATATGAGGTATCCTCCACACTTTGATGGCAGTCACTGTAGGCACTGTATTTTTGCATGAAGCCCAATGATGAGCCTATTATGGAGGCACTACCTGATAAGTCGCGAAAGTCGCGGGAAACAAATGCCAGAAGGGAAAACTCTAAAATTAGCACCCTATCGGATTTGAACTCACTAACTAGCCTCGAGTTCGCTTAGTCAATTTCTGATTTAAACCTTAGCCTCGGCTCAAAACCCTTGCAATCCATGAAAACCCATTTATCCTCAAAATACAGGCCCACACGTCCACACCACACGAAGCCCATATAACCCATCCACAAGGCCCACACGCCCAAGCCTTCACAAATACAAAATATCCCATGCAAAACACATGTGCCAAATCCTTTGAAATCACCTTCCAAATTAGCAAAGATTGAAAATCCCTCAAACATGGAAAGAAAATATTGACACACAAGGCAAAATAAGAGGAGGGGCGACCACACACAAAAATAAGAAAAGAAAACCCTAGCAAGCACAACCAAAACCCTAGGAAGCACAACTATAAAAGACAACCAAACCAAACCCTAAAGCTCTCTTTTCTCACTAGCTTCTCACGACAATAATAAAAACAAGAACCCTGGAGAGAGACCTTACACGTGAATCACAAACAAAAAACCCTAAGCTACCTTCAACCGACAAAGCAACATAACCTACACTTCCTCTTGAACTGCCGAAAGCAAACAGTAAACCCAAGACACTTTCTAAGACAGCTTACACACGTCAACCCTACCTCTCTTTCTTCTCTATTAAACGTGAAACACACCAAAATAACGCCCACAGCCAGCCACTAAAAACCTAGCAAAAACCTAGAGCTTGTTCACGGCAACAGACCTCTCAAACCCTAACACATACACACTCACGGCAACACACCTAAGGCACACACTTTCTTTCAACCGACACAACAACACACACTTGCTTAAACACACACACACGGCTGACACATACAAACACACACACGCCACTCACAAGACCCACTCTTTCACGTCTCTCTCTCACCCTAAACGCGCACACACACATCAAAACACTAAATTTTGTAACAAACAAACACAGTAAAACAAGCAGCCCATTACCCCACTGACCGAACACAAAACAAACAAACCATAAACCACTGCCCATCACTGACCAGCGAACAAACACAAGTCACATGAAACCAGTAGCAGCCCCCACCGAAGAAAAACAACCAAAACAGTGAGCAGAAACAGCGAACCAACAACCAAAAAAATAGCAAACTTCGACCCTTCCGGCGACGGCATAACGCACTTCCGAGAAGCGACTTAAAAGGTAAAACCTGAGGGCACCCTTACCCTATTTATTTTTATAGTTCTGGACACGACATGCTTGGCTGGACGTGAAATACGTACAGCTGGGCATGCGAGGTCCTATACTAAAAACGGCCAAATATTTCGGTCGCATCTAATTTCTTCTATTTTGTTATTCATCTATCGTAGTTATTTTTCTGTTATGGACGCGACATGCTTGGCTGGATGTGAAATACGTCCAGCCGGGCATGCGAGGTCCTATTCTAAAAATGGCCAAATCTTTTGGTCGCATCACATTTCTTCTATTTTGTTATTCATATATCGTAGTTATTTTGCTGTTCTGGACACGACATGCTTGGCTGGACGTGAAATACGTCCAGCCGGACATGCGAGGTCCTATACTAAAAACGGCCAAATCTTTTGGTCACATTTCCCTTCTTTTATTTTGCTATTTATCTTTCTTGTCCATTTACTGTTATTTATTTTTCCGCACTTAGTTTCGTATTTATTTTATTATTCCGCACTTACTTATCGTTCATCTTTATTTATTACTTCACATTTACTTATTGTTCACATTTATTTATTGTTTCACATTCATTTTGTTATTTATCTTTATTTATTTTTCCGCACTTAGTTTCGTATTTATTTTATTATTCCGCACTTACTTATCGTTCATCTTTATTTATTACTTTGCATTTACTTTATTGTTCACGTTTATTTATCGTTTCACATTCATTTTTTTATTTATCTTTATTTATTTTTCCGCATTTAGTTTCATTATTCATCTTATTTTATCATTCCGCTTTTATTCTTGTTTATGCTCTGTTATGTCATTTCATATTTACTTTCATGTCTGTTTGCATTGTGTTAATGATTGTGTGTTATCCTTTGTGGTATATCGGATGGAAATCCATACATAAATTCCTTAGCCGAATCCGAATGGACGGTAGTGCGGTATGTACTTAGGATACAACTCCACGTACCGCTCGGGAAATATTCATACATGCGTGTTTATGTTATTATTGATGCTATTTTCATAATCACGTTCGAACACGTTTTCGAATGCTACACGAACGCATGCATTCTGCCTCACTCCGTTCGAACGTGTTCTCGGACGCTACACAAACGCACACACGCTGGACAAACTCTTTCTTCATAGTTTATGCATTTCCGTCTCTTTAGTTATTTATTTAGAATTATGCACTTAATTATCTGCATTTATTATTAACGCTTTTACTGTTATTATAATTTACATTATCGTACTTCCTCGTTTAATATACTTTTGGGAATTATGTATTTGTTTTCATTTATATTCATGTTTATGGGTGTGCAAATTTGTGTATTTATTCGAATTATCTCGCATGTGCTACATGAGACTTGGTTATATCATTGTGTGAACCCATTCATTATACTAGTATAAGTAAGAGACCATTCCGAACCCAACAGTTTGAGGTATTCCCTTGCGAGGGGTGAGTGCGGCCTTAAATCATTTCCCAGTTCACGCTGGGTGGTGACTCATTTATTCTCCAATTTAGTCCCCCGCGGGCTACTCCGTACTATGTACGGTCTGTGAGCCCAACAGTGTCGTGGCCGCTCCTACAGTCACATCACCGATCTATTTAGATCAGACCTCCGCCTGTTCGTTGGGTGTGAACCGATCCTCATGATATCCTGTGCGTAGGAAGATAGGATCTGTCAGTTCTGTGTACAGAGCATATGTATTCCATGTGTAATTAGCAATCTGTTAAATCCATGGGCCCGTGATACACTGTAGAAGTTAGTTCCGAGTGTTATTAAGAATAGCTAATAGAATCGTTGATGTGATTATACCTATAGAGATTTGACGTTTTTATTTATATCTCTGGGATAATCCGAATACCTGTGATGGAAGGATTATACCTATGCGATGACCTCGACCTGTATGATTCAGCGAGTTTATCCGTGGTCGTCATAATTTACGGGTGGGTAGATTATGGACACGAAATTAGATTTCGTGATGGATATGCCTGAATCTAGAGAGTCTCACTAATGAAACATACTCGTAGAGCATTAGGATAACTTTTATAAATAATACTGATTATTTATAAGTTGTTTAACAGTTAAATGATTAATATATGCGTTTGAGATCTTTCGGCCATTTATTAAATGTCAAATTGTGATATTTGACATTTATAATTAATATATGTATTTTGATTATTTAATGTAAATATAATACATATATTTGAGATATTTTTATTTAATTATTTGATTATTCAAATGTTGAATAATTAAATGAATTAAATAATAAATATCTTTTACTTTGATAAAGTAAGATAAATGACTTTATTTTATTGGATAAAATGGCCATTTTTATTGGATAAATTGGCTTGATTTAATTGGTATAAGTTGTGATATATATTAAATGTTAATGGATAAATATCACAATTTTTTCCATTAAATCATTTTTCAATTAATTAATGAAATAAAAATAAAAAACTAGGCTATTATTTTTTCCCTAATTTTCGGTCATTAGTGGAAAATGTATAAGCCTTATTTTTCATTTTTTGTTTCATTATCTAAGAACCCTAGATCAAAATAGAAAAATGAGTTGAGAGAAAGGAAGAAAGAAAGCTTGGATTTTTGGAAATTAGTAAGTTTTTTCTTTACTTTCTTCTTCATGAAAATTATTTCTATCATACTAGGCTTCAATATGTGTAGCTTAGTTTCTTCTCTACTCTTTTGTGGATGTATTTTGATGGTTGGGAACTTGATAGAAAGATGAAATCATGTATATGTGTCAAGATTGCATGAAATTATTTCTTAAGCATTCTTTTGGTTATTTGATAACTTGGTTTCCATTCTAGAGTTACTTAGCCACTCATAAATGACCTAGAATTGTTCTTGAGTTGTTTCATGGTGGTGAGACTTGTTTGGTGTAGTAAGGATTGAATTAAAGTGTTGAATTTTATTAATTTGGTGTTAATTTATCAATTTATTGAAATTGTAAAATCAGGGTTCATAATCCTCTCCAAATTTAGGGATTTTCATATATGTGTTAATTAATGATGTATTATGATGCATATTAATTTTGGTGTTGATTGGACTTGATGTTGAATGGTTTTTGAATCAATTTGGACTAAAGTGCAATTCTTGAAAACTTGAGGGACCTCTCAAATTTTGGAAAAATTATTTTCTTGAATTTCAATTTGTATTTTGACATGTATGACATGTATATTTATTTTGGTAGTGATTGGGAATCACCTAATTATGTATTTGACAATTAGTACTAAAATAATCAAAATGCAAAGTTTTGGGGCATTTTCGTAATTACTGAAAAATCTGGAAATTTTTTCAGATTTCTGTTTTTAATGTATATTTGATGTAAAAATCATTTTGGTTGTAATTGGAAATCACCTAAGTTAGTTTTGAACAACTTAGGACTAAAATGATGAAAATGGAAAGTTTATGGGCTAAATGGTAATTAATGAAAAAAAACTGATTTTTGGATAAAAATTCAGTTTTTGAGTATTGAGTAATTCCCAAGAAAATTATTGAAATTGGAAAATTTTGATTTCCCGCGTTCCGCTGCATTTACTCGAATTGCGCCCAAACCCAACAAAATGTCCCGTTGTCACTAGTCCTCGACCTCCCCGCATGCTTCCATACTTTCACCCACCGGTCTCGGCCTCCGACCCGACCCGAACCGAACCTCGATCCATTTTTAGAAACGACGCTGTTTCTATATATGGAGAAAAATCCATGGGTGAGTAACAATCATGGTTACTTGGGCTTTCCTGTGAACTTCTTTGCTTTGGCATATGAACTTGCTTCAGCCCTTGCTTATGAGAAGGTTGCTTCAACTTGCCCTTGTTTTCTTTGATCTTTTGTCCTTTATTGATTTACTCTTAACACTAGACTCTAGTTTCTTGTTCAGTTCAGGACACAGACTTGCTTTAAAACATGATGGATCCCAGTTGGGTGTTACAAAAACTGTAAAACTCATCTGTAATCCATTTTGAGTATTTGTAGGTCTAGTCTCATCCTTCTGAACTCTCACCATAGGAGGTGTCACAGAGCTATGATCATTTTTTTGGGATTTAAAACCGCCTGATGACAATAAAGCCACTTCAGCAGCTACATTTGTCTGCGTATAAGAACTTGCTTTAGAACTCTTAGGAAAGCCTACCTGACTTCTAAATGGCTGGTAATTCTTGTCATTGTTACCATTTCCAAAGTTATCTCTATCCATTCTATCAACAGCTTCAGTGAGACATGATATATGCTCATCAGTAGGAGCTGAACTTCTATCGGTAGACCTAGAAGGCTTTATACTGCTAGTAAACACAAACGTAGTGTCAACATTAGTGGAAGAATTCTTACTTAAATCATATTTCTTGTCAGTGCTACAATCATTCTCATACTCATTGATGTTCAGTTTATGCATCTCATCAGCGAGTTTCAATAACGGATCTGTAGTAGAAGCAATGCCCATATTATTTCTACTACTGGTTTCTGATGCATTATCACTCTTATTATTGACATCAAAATCAAGATCACCATTTTCAATCCTTCCAATGGTATCGTCATTTCCATAACTTTTTCCGTCCAACGTTGCCTTATTTAGATAATTTGATGTCCCACAATCATCCAAACAAGAACTCTTCTCCTCACCATAATTCTCATTCAAGCTGAAACCTCAATTAACATTAAATCTAGCTTCACTAGCTTTCACTTTCCGGGACTCCATCCTGCTTTCTACATTCTTTTTCCCCTGATCATCAGAAACTATTTTTCCATTATTTTCGATCGAATCACTCCCTTGTATACTCAAATTCGAAGCTGAATTACACCAACTAGCTCCAAACATCAAACCCAAACCAGAATCATTGACATTCCCATTACATTAACTCTCTTTGAAATCTAAACTTGATCCAAAATCATTCTGATCAACACCCAACTGTTCATTAGACGCAAACTTTTTCCTTCTCTCACCAAACTCTTCTTTCTTAAAATTAAATTTCAAACATAAATCATCACCTAATCCCAATTTCTCTGAACATTCACTAGTGTCTCTCTTTTCCAAGTTCAAGTATGCTCCTACATTACTCAAATTAACACCAAATACAAAACCCACATTCTCATTATTCACAAAACAAAATTCATGCGTTACCCTAGCTTCATCACTCATCCCATTATTTGACAATGATGAATTAAAACCACAATTATTTATAGGATCCGAATACTCACCCTTTGATCGAAAAAGGTTAAAACCCAACCCGGTCTCAGTCCCGGAGTCATTAGTCATCGACCTTGTTGGACAATTATGACCCATAGCGTCACTATTTGTAAAACACATTGTGGTTTTTGTACAAATTAACTATGTGACAATGGAAATTGAATTTTATCATTTTGTAATTAAATTACTTTAATATATATAAATGATAAAAATCCTTATGATTAGTTCCAGATTATAATATATGAGACAATATCAATCCACAAAGGTTTAATCATTAAAGATCCCTAGTCGTAGTATTATCGAGACTGGATATTAAAGATCCCTAGTCGTAGTATTATCGAGACTGGACATCGATAATGCAGAATAGACTAGTATTGCACTTGTGCGTGTTATGGAAGCGTAACAACATACTTCTCATATATTTAAGTATTGGATACTTATGCAAGTGTGATAGGAGGTTGTGTTTTCCGATGGTACGGAAACAGCTTCGCTCTGGATAGATCCCGCAGAATCCCATTGGTAGTATGACTATGTATCTATGGGAATCCGCTTCAGGGTAGGTGTATTTGGTCTTAACATGAGACTTGCATCGCTAGTACTTGCGACAATCAATACGCTTTGGTTTTGGTCGTCCAGGACTTTAACAGGTTCTGTGTACTCCTCTTCTGGGTTTATTGAGAATCGTAGTGTATTGGGTGTGATGTCAAGACGAAAGTATCACTTCAGTCATATGGAGATGATGATCACGAATGGATACATAACCGGTTCTCTATTATGTTGCAACTATCAGGATAATATGACAAGGTCATGATTATCCGAATTAGAGGACTAGTTGCTTGTGATCCGATATATGCTTCGTACGGGGCATACACTATTCCAGCCCCATACCTTGCATGTGACATTAGATACTGGATCGCAATATGCAATACTACGTATACTACGTCTAACAAAGATTACATATTCCTTAAAGAATATTTCTGGAGAATTGGGTAGGCACGGTGCCTTCCTAGAAGCCAACCATGTCTCGTAAATCGGTAAGAACGTAGTACGAGGTACGCACATGTTCGGATAGTCCGACGACCAGATTTACTGCCAACATATCCAGGGATCTCATGGGCCGCTTCCCGAAGATTCACCGATGACGTATGACTCGAACATAATTAATCTGGGATTAATTACGGCGAGAATTTATCTGGGATAAAATTCTATTAGAAGAGAGAGAACGATTAATTTGTAATCAATCGATAAAATAATATATTCGATATATTATTTGAAATTGGATTTCGACGCGAAATTAAAATTGGATTTTAATTCGGGCGAACAAATTAATTTAGAATTAATTCGCGAGCGACTTTAACGGTAATTTTACTAGGCATAATTATTTAATTAAATTTAATTTAATTAACATCGCAACGGAAAATTCGTTGATTCAGAATTAACGACCCGAGCCTGAGATGTGTTTGCGGGCCCACTCGGATTTTGAATTAAAGTGGGGCCCACAAGTCACATCACATGTCACATCATTAGTCACTTAAGTGATGGAAGTCTTGTCACTTTTTGGTGATTGACATCTTGCCACTTTTTGATTGATGGGAGTAGTTGGAGGCATTAATGACATTTTTTCCTCCAAACTTGGTTTTGCTTTTTGGAAAAGGATATACCAAAATTTGTTTTTTGACTTTTGGATAAGTTGTATTTTGTTTTAGAAACAAAAACACAAGCAAAACAAAACTCTCCCAAAATTTCTCTCATTGGCCTAATTCTTCAAGTTCAAAAGGGTAAATTTTGTTGCAAATTTTTCCTTTGCTAGCACACAAAGAGATCATTCAAGGTGATAGGGAACCACCTTTGAGCTTGGAATCTCAAATCACTCAAAGCTTGGAGCTCAACTTCATCAAAGAAAGCTTGGACACTTTCAAGGAAGGAAAAGTTTTGTTCTACACACATCCTCTCTACCGATAAAAGGGAGTATATTTCCACTATACTTCTTTTAGTATTCACATTATTTCATGCTTGATTTGATCTTGGGATGACCTTAGAAACCCAACAATGGTATTAGAGCCTTGTTGAGCATGAAATTGAATTTATGGTTTATATTCTTGATTTGGGTATTTTTGATTTGAGCATGTTTTGATCAAATTGTTTGTTTGAGTATGCTTATATATTGATAACTTAGAGTTATGCATGATCAATTTGATGAAAAATTAATTGGATTAATTTTCCCCAAATTTGAGGCTTGGCCGAATCTTAGTGAACCCTAGGTCATGGTGATTTTTTGTTTTTTAAACCATTGGATGTGTTTAAAATGCTTGGATATATTGATTTGTGATTTAATCGGATTGAAATCGAAATCGGATATAAAATCCTTCCATTGCCGTGACCAAAGAAGCATGAAAATGAATTGATTTTGTTTCAATAATGTTGGACATGTGTTGAATATTATAATGCATGATTAATTAATTAAATTGATATTATGGAAATGTTAATTTAGATAATTAATTAATGCAATACACTTTAATTAATTAAATTATGAAATTTGGAATATTAGAATTTAATTAATTGGGCTTAATTTGGAATTGGGCTAAAGATGTTGTATTTGGGCCTAATGGTCTTGATTGGGCCAAGTTGGTTTAGGACAATTGGATTGGATCCAAATTGGGCCTAAACCATTCCATTAAGTCCAAATATAATATATGGGCTTTTAAATATTTAATTGGGCCTAATGGGCCTAAATTGATTTCTTGGAAAATATGGTGATTCCTTAATTGGGCCTTCGTATTTGTGTTTGACCCATATTGACCAAAGCCAATGCCTTAAGAATTCAATTGAAAGCCCATTGGCTTTTAATTAAATGAACATTGGATGTTAATTGGGTTTTGAGACCCATTAAGATTATATTTAGAATCTAAATCGAAAAGGCACATTAAAAGTGTAATTATTTAATTTGGAATTAAATATAGAATTAGTATTGAATATAAATTAAATCGGATTTAAAATTGTAGTTCGATATAATTCAAGAATACGGACTTTGAGTACTTATTCTTAAATGAGTTGGACTCGTGCAAATCAAATCGTTGTTTGAATATTGGATGATCACTTAATTCAAAGATTAATTAATTGGATTAGATTGATTGAATAACATGTTTTGTGTGAATACATGGATGTGTTGTATGAATAATGCATATCGGATCGATTTAGATGGGTGAGGGCAATTTTGGAAATTATTGTAATAAATTTAGAATTTATTAAATTGGACTTGCGTGTCCAGCCTTTATATCTCGATTCTTTGTAATTCTCTTCTCACCAATTCCCCTCAATGTAATGAGGTTTCTTTAATTGTATTATGTAATTGGGTAGAATTTAGAATAGTGCTAGTCGGGGAGAGGAAATAGAGTGATTTGTTCTAGGAACATTTGTGAGATATTCATCCGCATATCATTATTAATTTATTTACCGCGCCTTATTATGCTTTTAGAATGCATGCTTAAGGGTGTATGATGAGACCTAATCAAAGATAATTAATTGGTTGCCAATTACGCGAAAAACCCTCAATAAATATTAAGTGTTTTCCTTCCATTGAGTGATTCTTTCTCAAGATCCAACATTGGGACTGGTTTGTTGAACAAAGTCAAGATCTTTGTCCATCGCGGATGTGTTTGAATCATGAAGGCTTTGTTCCATATCGTATGTCTTGTCCAAGTTGTGATTTGTTGGCCAAAGTCAAGATCACTTCTTGTCCATCGACATCGATTACGAAGCTTTCCAAAGTCAATGGGTCTCGCTTAACTGGAATCATTAAGCTTGTTGTGCCAAAGTCAAGATCACTTCATTGTCCTTTATGTCGATGATGTATTGCTTATTGGAAATGACATTCCCATGCTACAATCGGTGAAAGCTTGGCTTTCATTAAAATTCTACATGAAGGATCTGAGAGAAACAGCCTTTATTCTAGGAATAAAGATCTACCGGGATAGATCTAGAAAGCTGCTTGGACTCTCCCAGAGTACGTACATTGACAAGTGTTGAAGAGATTCAACATGGAACAGTATAAGAGGGGACTGTTGCCAGTGTCACATGGCGTCACTCTATCTAAGGACATGTTCCTAAAACTCAAGATGAGAGAGACAATATGAGTCAGATCCCGTTCGCTTCGATAGTCGAATCGATAATGTATGCCATGATATGTACGCGACCTGATGTCTCCTATGCTTTGAGCATGTGTAGTCCATATCAGGCCGATCCAGGTGAAGGTCACTGGATGGCGGTTAAGAATATCCTTAAGTATCTTAGACGAACTAAGGATGCTTTCTTAATCTTTGGAGATTGAGAACTTGAGGTAACTGGGTTTACCGATGCAAGTTTCCAAACCGATAAAGACGACTGTCAGTCGCAATCTGGGTACATATTTTGTTTGAACAACGGAGCAGTAAGCTGGAAATCTTCCAAGCAAGAGACTGTTGCCGATTCAACAACAGAAGCATAGTATATTGTTGCAGCTAAAGCAGAAAAAAAGGTAGTTTGGATCCGTAAATTCCTAATTGGATTAGGAGTAGTTCTGTTAGCAACTGAGCCCGTTCCATTGTATTGTGACAATAACGGGGCTATAGCCCAGGCTAAGGAACCGCGGTTTCATCAACAATCCAAGCATGTTTTTCGACGTTTCCATATGATTCGTGAGATCATACATCATGACGATGTGAAGATCGAGAAGGTCGTATCAGAGGACAACATTGCAGATCAGCTGACGAAAGCTATTCCTCAGCAAAAATATTAGCGACATGTACAGATTCCAGGTGTCAGATGCTTGAGTGACTGGCTATAGGCCAAGTAAGAGATTGTTGGACAATTATGACCCATATCGTCACTATTTGTAAAAGACATTGTGGTTTTTGTACAAATTAACTATGTGACTGTAGGCATTGCATTTTCGCATGTGAAACCCGATGATAAGTCTCAGTTGGAGGCACTACCTTTTTAGCTAAGGATATTGCGGGAAACGGAGGTCGGAATGGGAAATTCGAAATAAGTACGTCATCAAGTTCATTTTCAAGCTCACTGTCTTCGTTAGTGCTGCGTTCGTTACTTCGTTCGAACGTCAGGCAGATTGCGGACGTTCGTGTAGCGTTCGAATTGGCGTTCGAACGGCATCAGTGTTTCTGGTTTTGCTGCTAGCCTCGCACCCCAGCCCATTTAGCTCCCCAAAGCCCATAAAACACATCCCAATTTAATTAAATTAAATATTAAACATTAAATAAAATATTTAAACCATTTACCAATTAAATAAAACATAAAATATAGTCATACCTAATGAAGATAAATCAAATATATTAACTTCCTAACTAAACAAATCACATACTAAATTAAAAAGATGTCATGCCTAATTAAAATCAATCATAACCAATTTAAAGATATTGACTTCCTAATCCAAACCAAATTTGTCCCCCTCAATCTTTGACTTTCCTTGCTCAACACAAAATCCAATCCCTTCCTTGTGGGACAAGGTGAAGCCCTAGCCCTTCTCTATATAAACAACCCCTAACCAAGACATGCACCTCCCCTAGAGCTCATACACTACTCACACGCAAGTCATAGCAAGAAACCTTAAGACATCACACGCCAATCACAAGAAAGATAGCAAATCATTCCCTTCATCCTTACCCTCACATCACTGAAAATACAATAGCCATTCACACCCCATACAACCACCAAAACGACTCCTACACATCACCAAAAAACTAGCCCCATAAACAGCCACACATCACCGAAAATCACACCAAACACAGCAGCCCAAAATCACCTTAAAACAGCGGTAAACTACGTCAAAAACAGTAGCCTAAAACACCAAAACAAGACCTGAAACAGTAAGCAGAAAATACAGAGGAAACGGCAGCAAAACCACAAGGAAACAGCAGCAAAACGGAGTCGAAACAGTAGCTTGAGCGGCAAAACAGCGAAGGAAAAGCCAAATCAGTGAACCAGAAAAGTTGCGGAGCTTTACCCCTTCCGATCTTTGTGAAACGCGAGTCCGAGAGACGGCTTAAAAGGTTAGACCTGAGGGTACTTTTTACACCCATCTTTATGTGACTTTTGTTATTTATTTGGATTGTATTTTACTTATTTGTTGAATCCTGTTTGTGTATGATGTGTGTTGTGGGTATTGGATGAATAAAAGAGTGTCGTCTCTCGTGGTATATAGGATGGAAACCCAAACGTAAATTCCGTAGCCGAATCCGAATGGACGGTAGTGCGGTCTGTACTTGGGATACAACTCCACGTACCACTTGAGTAAACGGCACCTTCTCTTGTTTCATGTTGCGTTGATTTATTTATTTATTTTTCGTCACTTGAATTCATGTTATTTATTTATGTATGATTCAATCAAGCACATGGGCTTAGTAAGTGGAACGAAAGATCCCATACGGGGAGGGGTAAAGCCCTTTACCACAATACTTTGCCGCGCCGGTTGATGTTGTTCGGTTGAATGCAAGATTACGTTTAATCGGACATACTGAGCTTGACATTGTTGTTTTATTCTTTATGTTGCATGCATCAGGTCTGGTTCCGTTCGAACGCGTTCTCGAACGCTACGCGAACGCACACGCACTTTCTTAGTTTCATAATGCATCAGGTCTGGTTCCGTTCGAACGCGTTCTCGAACGCTATACGAATGCGAACCTTCTGTTTACCGTTCGAACGCGTTCTCGAACGCTACGTGAACGCACACGCACTTTCATAGTCTTATCATGCATCAGGTATGATTACGTTCGAACGCGTTATCAAAAGCCATACGAACGTGAACCTTCTGTTTACCGTTCGAACACGTTTACGAACGCTAACACACTGAACTGAGACATATTCATCACATGCCATGTATAATTGTTTCTTAGGTGATTTTTTATGAAACCCCATATAGTCATTCTTATCTTTATGCACATCATAATGAAAAGCATGTTTATTCCATTGGTTGCGTCGTTTGCCTTAGTCCTGATTTAACGCATTACGATTCATATACCTATGTCATGATGACTTTGGAGTATTATTTCTTGTGGTATATCGGATGGAAACCCAGACATAAATTCCGTAGCCGATTCCGAATGGACGGTAGTGCGGTCTGTACTTGGGATACAATTCCACGTATCACTTGGAAAAGTGCTCACATGTATGCTTGTACGGTTATTATGTATGCTTGTGTTTTTTCGTGAATATGATATACTAAATGAATTCGGATGTTCGTTGTTACTTTGAGGTATTTTCAAGCATGTGTTTTTCATGAATATGATATGCTAAATGAAGTTGTATGTTCGTTGTTACTTTGAGGTATTTCCGAGCATGCAATCTTAGATGTGAGATATATGTGAAATGTATGTATAAGTTTTATTTTGTACATGAGAATTTAGAAGCATGATACTCTCGGAAATAAGTGTTACTTAAGCCTGATTAAATTATTATATAAATCCTTTCATTACAAGTGGCATGAGTAAGGGACCATTCCGAACCCAACGGTTTGAGGTCTTCCCTTGCGAGGGGTGAGTGCGGCCTTAAATCTTTATCCCGGTTCACACCGGGTGGCGACTCCATTATTCTCCGGTTTAGTCCCCCGTGACTACTCCGTACTCCCGACCGGGCCGCGAGCCCGGGACAGCATGCGTCGCCCAGTTCATGTGTTCCCACAGTGACATTGGAAATTGCATTTTATCATTTTGTAATTAGATTACTTTAATATATATAAATGATAAAAGTCCTTATGATTAGTTCCATATTAATAAGAAATGAGACATTATTAATCCACTAAAGTTTAATCATTAAATAATCCCTAGTCGTAGTATTATTGAGATTGGACATCGATAATGCGGAATAGACTAGTATTGCACTTGTGCGCGTTGTGGGAGCATAACGACATAGTTCTCATATATTTAAGTATTGGATACTTATGCAAGTGATATGAGGTGTGTTTACCGATGGTACGGAAACAGCTTCGCTCTGGATAGACCCCGCAGAATCTCATTGGTAGTGTGACTATGTGTCTATGGGAATCCACTTCAGGGTAAGTGTATTTGGTCTTAACCTGAGACTTGCATCGCTAGTACTTGCGACAATCAATACACTTTGGTTTTGATCGTCCGGGACTTTAACAAGTTCTGTGTACGCCTCTTCTGGGTTTATTGAGAATCGTAGTGTATTGGGTGTGATGTCAAGATGGAAGTATCACTTCAGTCATATGGAGATGATGATCACGAATGGATACATAACCGGTTCTCTATTATGTTGCAACTATCAGGATAATATGACAAGGTCATGATTATCCGATTATAGAGACTAGTTGCTTGTGATCAGATATATGCTTCGTACGGGGCAGACACTATTCCAGCCCCAGACATTGCATGTGACATCAGATACTGGATCGCAATACGCAATACTACATATACTACGTATGACAAAGATTACATATTCCTTAAAGAATATTTCTGGAGAATTGGGTAGGCACGGTGCTTTGCTAGAAGCCACCATGTCTCGTAAATCGGTAAGAACGTAGTACGAGGTATGCACGTGTTCGGATAGTCCGAAGACCATATTTACTACCAACATATCCAGGGATCTCATGGGCCGCTTCCCGAAGATTCACCGATGACGTATGACTCAAACATAATTAATCTGAGATTAATTACAGCGAGAGAATTTATCTGGGATAAAATTCTATTAGAAGAGAGAGAACGATTAATTTGGAATCAATCGATAAAATAATATATTCGATATATTATTTGAAATTGGATTTCGACGCGAAATTAAAATTGGATTTTAATTCGGGCGAACGAATTAATTTAGAATTAATTCGCGAGCGACTTTAACGGTAATTTTACTATGCATAATTATTTAATTAAATTTAATTTAATTAACGTCGCAACGGAAAATTCGTTGATTCGGAATTAACGAACCCGAGCCTGAGATGTGTTTGCGGGCCCACTCGGATTTTGAATTAAAGTGGGGCCCACAAGTCACATCACATGTCACATCATTAGTCACTTAAGTGATGGAAGTCTTGTCACTTTTTGGTGATTGACATCTTGCCACTTTTTGATTGATGGGAGTAGTTGGAGGCATTAATGACATTTTTCCCTCCAAACTTGGTTTTTCTTTTTGGAAAAGGATATACCAAAATTTGTTTTTTGACTTTGGATAAGTTGTATTTTGTTTTAGAAACAAAAACACAAGCAAAACAAAACTCTCCCAAAATTTTTCTCCTTGACCTAATTCTTCAAGTTCAAAAGGGAAAATTTTTTGTTGCAAAATTTTCCTTTGCTAGCACACAAAGAGATCATTCAAGGTGATAGGGAAACCATCCTTTGAGCTTGGAATCTCAAATCACTCAAAGCTTGGAGCTCAACTTCATCAAAGAAAGCTTGGACACTTTCAAGGAAGGAAAAGTTTTGTTCTACACATATCCTCTCTACCGATCAAAGTGAGTATATTTCTGCTATACTTCTTTTAGTATTCACATTATTTCATGCTTGATTTGATCTTGGGATGACCTTAGAAACCCAACAGACCTCCCCGCATGCTTCCACACTTTCACCAACCGGACTCGGCCTTCGACCCGACTTGAACCTCGACCCATTTCTAGAAACGACGCCGTTTCCATCACCGATCCCAAAGACAATACCAAAACCGAATTCCTTCAAACCCGAAGAAGAGTTGATTTGCTTTATGTGTTGATCTTGGATATGTTCACAGAAAATAAAATTAATGTTAAATTTGGTCCATTTATGGTGCCAAATTTAGATTATTATGGACCAATTTGTGATGCATGTTGTTGGTTTTATTTTATATTTTCTTTATATTTATTTGCTTATTTGAATAATTTTAACTTTGTGTGGACGTGATGGTGGAAATTGAATTAAATTCTTTCAAGTGAATAAAATAGAAAAAAAAAATTACTTGAGATTTATATTTTAGCATTTATATTAAAATTATATATCAATACCCATTAATGATGGTTTAGATATTTTAGCAATGATGGTTTAGATATTTTAACTAAGTTTGGTTAAGTTAGTTAACTAAACTAGATTTAGTTTTTCATTTGCTATATATATGTAACCTTATTATGTAAATTCATGATATACAATTCTCATTTTCGAAATTTGCTTCATGGCCGAAATTGCTTAAGGGAGGGATTCCCATTATTTCACGCAATATGACTTATATAAGGCGTGGCAACCTTAGTGGCGTCTCCGTTTTAGCAGAACACAACAAAGAATCATCTTAAGGGTTCTCAAAGACAAGTTCTTTGTAGGTATTCTTTGTGGCTTTGGAAGGGTTTTGTTCCATCAAAATCAAATTCGCGGTTCTTGGGGTTTGCTTGGCATAATATCCAAGTGAGTTCCTCGTCATTTGGTATCAGAGCTTAAGGTTCAAAGTTCTGATTTTCTATCTTTACTTTCTGTTTTTTTATTAAGTCTTAGTTGAGTGTTATAAGTGAATATTTAGTTATTACAAGTTTATAAGGTTTGTTTAATACCTTAGTTTGTAATTTGTGTAAAAAAAAAGAATGAAGAAGATAAGATTTGAAAGTAATGATATGGATATCTTCAAAAGTGATTATCAAGCTACCTTGAGTGATTACATAAGATCTTATGAGAAATGGAAAAAGGCTTGGAAGGTAGTTGAATCTTCGGTGAATGAAGAGTGTACACAACAACCAAAAGCTATTGAGACCATGAGTGATATGAGTGTAAACACTTGTGATGTTGAGTGCATGGTGAGTAAAAACACTTGTGAGGCGAGAGTTATTAGTGTGTTGTTGTGGGTGACATAATGAGTATAAATGCTTATGAGACTGTGTGCTTTGAGGATGAAAAAGAGAGTGAGTCCGAGCATGTGTGTGAGGTCTTTGCAAGTGGCGTTGCGCATGATGTTGACTTCATCCCCGACATTGATAGTCCTAGATCGCTAAATCGGATTCGAGGGCAAATCCTTTTGAAAAGTGGGAGAATGACATGAGCCAATCTGGGCCACCTATTCGTCATTTGACGAGGAACTCACTTGGATGATTAGGCCAAGCAAACCCCAAACAAAGGATAGAACCCCAAGAGAATTTGATTTTGATGGAACAAAACCCTTCCAATGCCACAAAGAAGGCCCATAAAGAACTTGTCTTTGAGAACCCTTAAGATGATAAATTGTTGTGTTATGCTAGTACGAAGACGCCATTAAGGTTGCCATGTCTTAGATAAGTCAGATTGCGTGAAATAAGAGGAATCCCTCCCTTAAGCAATTTCGGCTAACTGTACGTTAGACGCAGACTTTTTCATTCTCTCACCAAACTTTTATTTCTTCAAATTAAAATTCAAACATAAATCATCACATAATCCCAATTTTCTGAACGTTCACTAGTGTCTCTCTTTTCCAAGTTCAAGTATGCTCCTATATTACTCAAATTAACACCAAATACAAAACCCACATTCTCATTATTCACAAAACAAAATTCATTCATTACACTAGCTTCATCACACATCCCATTATTTGACAATGATGAATTAAAACCACAACTATTTATAGAATCCGAATACTCACCCGTTGATCGAAACAGGCTAAAACCCAACCCGATCTCTGTCCCGGTGTCACTAGTCCTCGACCTCCCCGCATGCTTCCTCACTTTCACCAACCAGCCTCGGCCTCCGACCCGACTTGAACCTCGACCCATTTTTAGAAACGATGTTGTTTCCATCACCGACCCCAAAGGCAATACCAAAACCGAATTCCTTCAAACCCGAAGAAGAGTTGATTTGCTTTATGTGTTGATCTTGGATTTGTGTTGTAAATTCTTCAAATATGGTTGGCTAAGATGGAGGAGAGACATGTCCATTGGATGGTACCCTATAGGGACATGTCCTCCAATTGAGAAGCATGGAAGAGGTACAACCTTTTGGAGGGTTGCACCTCAACCCAAAGGGTGTCCTTAAGGCACGATTCCATGCATTTATAAGGAAATATCCATGTTCATTCTCAACATATGAAGAAAATCCGAATTTTGTGAGTCACATTTTCATTGTTTTGTAAGAGAGAGTTCCAACATATTCCAAGTTCAAACATTTGTTAAGGAGTGCCCCTTGAACAAGAAGAATCAAAGGAATCCTGAGAGAACGTTAGCCACATCGCATCCGTAGAGCACTGTGACAGAGGATAATAAGTTCTTAAAGACAGAGAATCATCTCGAATTGGACGTTTTTTATCAGGTTTTTCTAATTTTCAAAGTTTTAGGGTTTTACATTTTAGTGTAGATCTAGTTTGTGTTATGTGTTGTTATTGTTTAAAGCATGTTAATTTTATGTTTAATGACTCTAAACCACCAACAATCTTAAGAACTTATCAATTTAGTGTTGTTAGATAGAAATTCGCATGTTTAGATAAGGAAATTTTCTGGAAAATATCGTATGTGCATGAAAAATACGTAAGGGCGTTCGAACGCGAAGGTAAAAATCTGAAATTCCGTAAGAACGTTCGAACGCGTCTTCAAACGCAAATCGAACGCAAACCCTATGATTAAAATGTTCGAACGCGTCCTAAACGCAACACGAAAGTAAACTCTCTGGAATACTTCGTTCAAACACGTTCCTGGACGCCACACGAACGTAAACTCTCTGGAATATTCCGTTCGAACACGTTCCCGAACGCTCCACGAATGTGAACTCTCTGAAACCCTTCATTCGAACGCGTTCTCGAATGCAACACGAACGTGCACACACTGGACAGTCTCGTTCGAACGTAGATACGAACGCGACACTAACGAATTAGTCCTAGAATTGTTTATAAACTGAATAGACTTAAATTAATTTAAGTAATCATAATATTAACTTAGTAAATCATATACTGAATCGTAGTAATCCTGGTAGTATAGATTTAAGTTATTATTTGGGTGTTCAATTATCACAAGCATGCATATAGTGATAAAGTTGAAAATTAATTGTGTGTTGGATACTTGAGTGAGAATTTAAAATGTAATCACAAGCATGCATATAGTAATTCCATCCAATCTTGATTGACACAAACATATATATATGCACATATCGAATATTATTTTGTAAAATTAAAAGTGTAATACTAAGTTTTGAATTGCTAAGAGATTCTATTGAAGAAATGTTTCAAGGATATTTTGTCAAAAATGCGATAAGAGCCTAAATGGTTACTCCGAACCCCCTAATCCTTTGGGAATATTCCTTTATTTACTTTTCATAAGAAACCTTAGTCAAAAATTCAAGGACTTGTGTTTATTAGTACTACTGTCCAGTAGAACAACGAGTGCATACTTGGTATATCACTTTGAACAAGATCATTTGTTGATCGTTGTGCAATTTGTCTTTTGTAGTTACATATAAGGGTGGCAAAACGAATAAACGAATCGAATTCGTGACGAATTCTAAACGAATCGAATTGTAATGCACTAAATTCGAATTTGATTCGTTTATTAAATGAATCCTTATATTAGGATTCAGATTCAATTCGTTTACATAAATCAAGCGAATCGATACGAATTTATTATTCGTTTACTATTCGCATCAGATTCGTTTACTATTCACATCCGATTCGTTTATATCAAATTAAACGAATCGAATTTTGTATTCGTTTAATAATCAAATATTCGTATTCGATTCGTTTAATCAAATTAAAATACAAAATCTAAGCATTCATACCATATTTAATAACATGTTCATTGTGATAGTCTTAAAATCCTTACAACAAGCTCTAAATTTCAAATTACATAATCAATTACATAATAATGCTTAAGAGTTCAGAGAAGCATTTTTATTAATACTTAAAAATCTTCATAATCATTTTCATTTGTCTCAATTTTCCTGTAATCTTCATAATCTTCATAATCAATTACATAATCACTTTCATTTGACTAAATTTTCCTGTAAATATGTCATTATTCAACAAATAAAATAATCACAAATGTAAATAAACAAAAATTATAGTAAAAAAAATAAATTATAGAACAGAAAAGAAAAGAAACAAGAGCAGAACAAATTAGAAAAGAAAAAAATTGCAGAATAGAACAGAAAAGAAAAGAATCCAGCATGCTAAAGTGCGCCTAGCGATACCCAAAATTAGTAAACAATACCACAACACCATCTAAAGTTCTCGAGCCAGCCAACCCAAAAAAAAAACCATTGTTTGACAACAAAAGCAGCGCCAATATTAACATAAAGGACATAAAATTGAATTGAGAGTTTAGATTTAGTTTTTACTTTATATATTTAGGTTAAACATATAAAATGACTAAAATAATTTTCACGTTTAATAATTATAATCAACAAAAGGGGTAAATTTGTAATATAATCAAACGGATGCTAAACGAATTGGATTCGAATTCGATTCGTTTATGATTCGTTTAATAAATGAATCCTAAACGAATAAACGAATCGATAAGCTCAAATTCGGATTCGATTCGTTTATTTAACGAATCGAATCGAATTGACATATTTATTAAACGAATCCATTTTTCCAAACTCATATTCGCTTTAAAGCGAATCGAATCGAACGAATAAATGAATCCTGACCCAAATTACCACCCCTAGTTACATATAGCTAGCGGAAACATCACAGTACCGGTCGCTCATGGAGAAAAGCCAGAAAAGTTTGGTGGGGCAAACTTTAAACAGTGGCAGAGTAAAATGATGTTCTACCTGACAACTCTCCAGTTGGCTAACTTTCTCAAAGATCCTCCAGGTCATGTGGAGGGTGAATCAGAAACAACCAAAGAACTGTGAGAACAGACATGGTTGTCTGGCGACTTTCTGTGCAAGAACTACCTTTTGGGTGTACTTGACAATACCCTGTACAATGTGTACCAAGGCATGACTTCTGCGAAGATTCTATGGGAATCTCTCGAGAAGAAATATAAAACCGAGGATGTCGGGCAAAAAAATTTATCGTGGGTAGGTTCATAGACTACAAGATGATAGATTCAAGAACAGTAATGTCTCAGTTGGGTGAACTGCAATTAATCATTCATGAAATACTGGATGAAGGAATGAAACTCTGTGAGGCGTTTCAAGTTGCCACCATAATTGAAAAGTTGCATCAATCATGGAAGGACTTCATGAGCTATCTGAAATACAAAAAGAAGTATATGAGCCTTGAATACCTTGGAGTCCGACTGAGGATCGAAGAGGACAATATGAAGTCCGAGAAGGCCAGCTACAAGACTATGGAGTCTAAGGCCAACATCGTCGATGGTGTAAAAGGTAGCAAGAAGAGAAAGAACAGTGGAGCTGATTCTTCCCAAGCTAACAAGAAGTTCAAGGGGAAGTGCTACAACTGTGGAAATAGCGGTCACATGGCAAAGGACTGCAGAAATAAAAAGTCTCAGTATAAGGGTAAGAAAAAGAAAAATGAGGCCCATGTCACTGAAGATGAGTAGCTAATTGATGAGATCTCATAGATGAACCTATCAGCAGTGGTAACTGAAGCCAACTTGGTTGGGAATCCGAGAAAATGGTGGGTAGACACTGGGGTTACTTGTCATATCTGTGCATGTAGCAAGATGTTTTCCTTGTATCAAAAGGTCGATGGCGGCGATCATCTGACAATGGGAAACTCGTCTACCTCCAGAGTTGTTGGACAAAGTACAATGGTTCTGAAGATGACATCCGGAAATGAGCTTACATTGAAGAATGTATTGCATTTTCTAGATATTCGGAAGAATTTGGTCTCGGGCTCTCTCGTTAGCAAGGCTGGTTTTAAGCTTGTATTTATTTCTGATAAATTTGTATTGACAAAAATGATGTGTATGTAGGAAAAAAGATACCTCACTGAGGGCCTTTTCAAATTCAATGTAATGACTGTCAATCGAGACAGTGATATTAATAAAGCTACAACTTCAGCTTATATTATTGAGTCAAAAAATGTATGGCATGTTAATTATGATGCAATGCGTAAATTAATTAATATGGACCTTATACCTAAGTTTGCAATTGATAGCCAACATAAGTGTGAGGCATATGTTGAAGCAAAAATGCATAGAACATCATTTCATTTCATAGAACGAAGTTCTGAACCCTTGGAACTTGTACACACTGATGTGTATGATATGAATATTGTGCAAAAAAGAGGTGGTAAAAAGAACTTTGTCACTTTTATCGATGATAGCACAAGATTCTGTTATGTGTACTTGCTGAGGAGAAAAGATGAAGCTATTGAGAGCTTTATACACTATCAGATCGGAGTTGAAAATCAACTTGGCAAGAAAATCAAGAGAATCAAGAGTGATATAGGTGGTGAATATGTGTCACCATTCGGTGAATATTGTTCCGTTCATGGAATTATTCACGAAACCACTACTCCTTATTCGTCTCAACAAAACGGGATTGCTGAGCGCAAAAATCGAACGTTGAAGGAAATGATGAAAGCCATGTTGACAAGTTCTGATTTACCCCAGAACTTGTGGGGGGAAGCCTTGCTTTCCGCGAACTACGTTCTAAACAAGCTTCCTCACAAGAGATTGGACAAGACACCATATGAGTTATGGAAAATGTCATGTATCTTCCAACAAATACCTTAAAGTGTGGGGGTATCTTGCCAAAGTAATAGTTCATAAACCTAAGAAGGTTAGAATAGGACCCAAAATTGTTGACTGTATATTCATTAGATATGCTCGCAACAGTAGTGCGTATCGATTCTTGGTACACAAGTCTGAGATTTCTGACATCAATCCGAATATGATAATTGAATCAAGGAATGCGATATTTTTTGAAGAGATGTTTCCTTGTAAGGAAAGACAAAGAATAAAGTCTCTCAAAAGAACGATTGATACTGTCAAAGACAGTGATCAGGTTGACCGAGAGTCAGATTAATGCGCAATCGAACCTAGACGTAGCAAAAGAGCTAGAATGTCTAGGCCGTTTGGTCCCGATTTTCTGACATACTTGTTAGAAAATGAGCCTCAAAGCTATAAAGAAGCAATGCCTTCGCCGGAGGCACCTTTGTGGAAATAGGCTATCAACAGTGAGATTGATTCCATCCTAAAACCATACTTGGGAGTTGGTTGATCTTTCTCCAGGTTGTAAGCCATTGGGCTACAATTGGATATTCAAACGGAAGATGAAACAGGATGGATCAATAGATAAGTACAAGACGAGACTTGTCATAAAAGGTTATAAGAAAAATGAAGACCTTGATTACTTTGACACCTATTCACCAGTGACTTGTATCACGTCAATAAGAATGCTCATAGTCATAACAGCTATATTTGGTCTTGAAATACATCAAATGTATGTAAAGACGACATTCTTGAATGGTGAATTGGATGAAGAGATTTACATGGAACAACCAGAAGGGTTTAATGTTCCTGGACAAGAACAGAAAATGTGCAAACTTGTAAAATCCTTGTACAAATTAAAACAAGCACCTAAATAATGGCATGAGAAATTTGACAAAGAGATGTTGTCAAGTGGGTTTAAAACCAATGAGTGTGATAAGTGTGTGTACACCAAATCAATTCAAAAATGGTATGTCATTGTGTGTCTTTATGTAGACGATATGCTGATAATTGGTAGTAATCATGAAATGATTCAGTCTACCAAAAACATGTTATCCAGTAGATTTGATATGAAAGATTTAGGAGTAGCTGATGTGATCCTAGGAATTAAGATTTCTAGGACATCAGACGGATATATATTATCTCAGACTCATTATATTGAGAAGATACTTGAGAAATATAACAAAGGGGATTTAAATGTGGATAGAACCCATGTAAACCTAACTTTTCATCTATCCAAGAATGCTGGCTCTACGTATCGCAATTAGAGTATTCGAGAATCATTAGAAGTCTGATGTATCTCACGAATTGCACACTACCTGATATCGCTCAAGCTGTGAACAAACTTAGCAGATATACGAGCAATCCAGAACATAACCACTGGAAAGCCATAGTAAGAGTTTTGAGGTATCTGAGAGAAACTTCAAAATATGGGCTACATTACGAGAGATATCTTGTTGTTCTAGAGGGATACATCGATTCTAACTGGATATCTGATACAGTGGATTCCAAATCTACGAGTGAATTTATTTTCACACTTGGTAGTACAGCTGTGTCATGGAAATCCTTGAGGCAAGCATGTATTGCCCGGTCTACTATGGAATCAGAGTTCATAGCATTAGAAAAAACAGCGGAAGAAGCAGAATGACTTCGAAATTTCTTGGAGAATATTCCTAGTTGGCCCAAACCGGTGTCAGCGATAAGCATACATTGTGACAGCCAATCGGCTATTGGGACAGTCCAAAACACAATGTATAATGGTAAGTCTCGACACATACGTCGGAGACATAATACCATACGTCAACTGCTCTCAAGTGGCATAATATCGATCGATTATGTTAAGTCGAAGGAAAACCTAGCGGATCCACTAACTAAAGATTTACCTAGAGAGCAAGTTAAGAAGTCATCGAGGGGAATGAGCTTGAAGCCTATAAATTAAGAATTGTCACTGTGGAAACCCAACCTAGCTGACTGGAGGTCCCAAGATCTAGGTTCAAATGGACAACTGAAACTTTGTGCAATTCAAAAAAAAACACTGAAGAGTTTTGTACTCTTTCCCATTCCGATAATGACGCTGAGTGCTGTCTGTCAAGGTTAGGATAAACTAAGGCTTTTAATGATCACTATATTAGGAGATGAGTCCTAATGGGGGTAAAGGCGGATTACCTCTTCATAGTAGATCACCTAATTCAAGTAAGAAGTGAGGCCGCTTCCATGGGATCTTACAGGCTGATTTCCCTAAAGTGCTTGATGAATCCATGACCGCTGTTCATGGCCGAAATGAACACAACCGTAGAACGGGAAATAGTCGAAGTAAAGCTGTGTGTTGGCGATTGTCTTGATTTACACCAACGACAGAACAGTTCAAGACTATAGGTCACTGGTTTGCCAAGTAAATCCAATTGTCATTCACTAGGAAAGGTTCAAGGCGAAAGCTACCTATTTCGATGCAGCTTTAGTTCACGGAAACTCTCTCAAGTGTCTGCATGAATATTTGAAGAATTGTGGGGGATTTTTGTAAATTCTTCAAATATGGTTGGTTAAGATGGATGAGAGATATGTCCCTTGGATGGTACACTATATGAATATGTCCTCCAATTGAGAAACATGAAAGGGGTACAACCTTTTGGAGGGTTGCACCCCAACCCAAAGGGTGTCCTTAAGGCACCATTTCATGCATTTATAAGGAAAGATCCATGTTCATTCTCAACATCTGAAGAAAATCTGAATTTTGTGAGTCACATTTTCATTGTTTTGTAAGAGAGAGTTCCACCATATTCCAAGTTCAAACACTTGTTAAGGAGTGCCCCTTGAACAAGAAGAATCCAAGGAATCCTGAGAGAACGTTAGCCACATCGCATCCGTAGAGCACCGTGACAGAGGCTAATAAGTTCTTAAGGACAGAGAATCATCTCGACTTGGACGTTCTTTATCAGGATTTTCTGGTTTTCAAAGTTTTAGGGTTTTACATGTTAGTGTAGATCTAGTTTGTGTTCTGTGTTGTGATTGTTTAAAGCATGTTAATTTTATGTTTAATGACACTAAACCACCAACAATTTGTTCACAGAAAATAAAATTAACATTAATTTTATTAATGTTAAATTTGGTCCATTTATGGTGCCAAATTTAGATTATTATGGACCAATTTATTATGCATGTTGTTGGTTTTATTTTATATTTTCTTTATATTTATTTGCTTATTTGAATAATTTTAACTTTGTGTGGACGTGATGGTGGAACTTGAACTAAATTCTTTCAAGTGAATGAAATAGAAAAAAAAAGTAAAATTTACTTGAGATTTATATTTTAGCATTTATATTAAAATTATATATCAATACCCGTTACAATAAAAATAGATAAATAGATTGTAAATTATTTATTATATAATTATTCTCTCTATACTCGCTAAAATATAAAAAATAAGGTGTGATGCATTGGCAGTAGGGGTGGGTAAAGATCGATTTGGTTCAAGAACTTAAGAACTGATTGAAATGTTGGAAATTCTTCTAAATGTTCATTAAGGGTATATTTGTCTTTTGGATGTATTGGGTGCATGTGAGAGGTACAACCATTTGGAGGGTTGCACCCCACCTCAAGGGGTGCCCTATTGGCACCCTTCCATGCCTTATAAAAGAGGCATCATATCCAAATACAAAATAATAGAAAGAAATCCGAATTTGTGAGTCATTTGTTTTGTTTGGTTTTTGAGAGAGAGTTCCACCATTTTCCTAGATCAAACACTTGTTAAGGAGTGCTCATTGAACAAGAAGCAACCAAGTTATCCTGGGAGAACATTGGCCAATTCGAATCCGTGAAGCACCTGTGACGGAGGCTAATAAGTTCTTAAGGACAGAGAGATCTTGACTTGGATTCATCATTGCATTTTTCAGGTTTTCTATAGTTTTCATGTTTTAGGGTTTTATGATAGTTTGATTGGTATTTTCTGGTTTAATTTGTTTGAAGTATGTTGTTTTAATGTTTAATGACACTAATAGGCCAAAAATATTAAGAACTTATTATCAGTGTTGTTAAAAATCAAATTGCATGCGTAGTTAAGAAAATTTCTGGAAAAAATAGAGTTTGTGCATGAAAAAACTCATAGGGCGTCCGAACGCCCGACGAACGTAAAGGCTTAAAACTGAAATTTCGTAAGAACGTTCGAACCATCTTCAAACGCAACTCGAACGCGAGCCTTCTGCCTAAGAATATTCGAATGTGTCCTAAACGCAACTCGAACGCAAACTCTCTGGAATCATTCTGTTCGAACGCGTTCTCGGATGCTATATGAACGTGAACTCACTAGAATTATTCTGTTCGAATGCGTTATAGAACGCTACACGAACGTGAACTCTCTGGAAATACTTTGTTCGAACGCGTTATCAAACGCAACACAACGTACACACACTGGACAGTCTCGTTCGAACGTAGATACGAACGCGACACTAACGAAATAGTCCTGGAATTGTTATAAACTGCAAACTTAACTAATATTAACTTAGTATTTCATATACTGTAACACATTAATCTTGGTAGTATAGATTTAAGTTATTATTAGTTGTTCAATTATCACAAGCATACACATAGTGATAAAGTTGAAATTGATTGTGTGTTGCATACTTGGGTGAGAATTTAAAGTGTAATCATACACACGAAATTCCATCCAATCTTGATTGACACTTACACATATATCTACACATATCTATATTATTTGTGCAATTGAAGAAGTGTAATTCTGGGTTTGAATTGCTAAAGATCCTTTTGAAAAAATGTTTAAAGAATATTCTGTCAAAAATGCGATAAGAGCCTAAGTGGTCAGGGACTTAAGTGGTTACTCCGGACCCCCCTCGTCCACTGTGAATATTCGTTTATTCATTTTTCTAAAGAATATTTAGTTAAAATTCAAGGACTTGTGTTTATTGGAACCACCGTCCAATAGAACAACAAGTGGTTACCTAGTATATCACTTTGAACAAGATCATACGTTGATCGTTGTGCAATTTATCTTTTGTAGATTATTGACCCATATTGGATTTTCCAGTACAAATGGGTAGCAGAAACATCACAGTACCGGTCTCTCATGGAGAAAAGCCGGAGATTTGGTGGGGCAAATTTCAAACAGTGGCAGAGCAAAATGCTGTTCTACCTGAAACTCTCCAGTTGGCTAAATTCCTCAAAGATCCTCCGGGTCTTGTGGAGGGTGAATCAGAAATGGCCAAGGAAGAGCGAGAACAGACATGGATGTCTGGAGACTTCTTATGCAAGAACTACATTTTGAGTGGTCTTGACAATACCCTGTACAATGTGTACCAAGGCATGACTTCTGCGAAGATTCTCTGGGAATCTCTCGAGAATAAATATAAAACTGAGGATGCCGGACAAAAGAAATTTATCGTGGGTAGGTTCCTGGACTACAAGATGGTAGATTTAAGGACGGTGATGTCTCAGTTGGGTGAACTGCAGTTGATCATTCATGAAATACTGGATAAGGGAATGAAACTCTGTGAGATGTTTCAAGTTGCCGCCATAATTGAAAAGTTGAAGGACTTTAGGAGCTATCTGAAACACAAAAAGAAGCAGATGAGCCTTGAAGACCTCAGTGTTCGATTGAGAATCAAGAAGGACAACAAGATGTCCGAGAAGGCCAGCTACAAGACTATGGAGTCTAAGGCCAACATCATTGAGGGTGTAAAGGGTAGCAAGAAGAGAAAGAACAGTGGAGCTGATCTTCGAACAAGAAGTTCAAGGGGAAATGCTACAACTGTGGAAAATGGTCATATGTCAAAGGACTGCAGAAACAAGAAGTCTCAGACAAAGGCAAGAAAAAGAAAATGATGCCCATGTCACTGAAGGTGAGCAGCTGACTGATGAGATCTCAGAGATGGAATTATCAGCAGTGGTAACCGAAGCCAACATAGTTGGGAATCCGAGAGAATGATGGGTAGACACTGGGACTACTCGTCATATCTGTACAGATAGCAAGATTTTTTCCTTGTATCAGAAGGTCGATGGCAGCGATCATCTGACAATGGGAAACTCGTCTACCTCTCAGGTGGTTGGACAAGGCACAGTGGTTCTGAAGATGACATCCGGGAAGGAGCTAACATTGAAGAATGTACTACATGTTCCAGATATTCGGAAGAACTTGGTCTCGGGCTCTCTCCTTAGTAAGGCTGGTTTTAAGCTTGTATTTGTTTCTGATAAGTTTGTAATGACAAAGAATGATATGTATGTAGGAAAATGTTACCTAACTGAGGGCATTTTCAAACTAAATGTAATGACTGTCAATCGTGCTATTAATAAAGCTAGTACTTTTGCTTATATTATTGAGTCACAAAATGTATGGCATGAGAGGTTAGGACATGTTAATTATGATACCATGCGTAAATTAATTAACATGGACCTTATACCTAAATTTGCAATTGATAGCCAACATAAGTGTGAGGCATGCGTTGAAGCAAAAATGCATAGAACATCATTTCATTCTGTTGAACGCAGTTCTGAACCTTTAGAACTTGTACACACTGACGTGTGTGACATGAATATTGTGCAAACAAGAGGCGGTAAAAAGTACTTTGTCACTTTTATCGATGACAACACAAGATTCTGCTATGTGTACTTGCTGAGGAGCAAAGCTGAAGCTATTGGGAGCTTTGTACACAATAAGAGCGAAGTTGAAAATCAACTTGGCAAGAAAATCAAAAGAATCAGGAGTGATAGAGGTGGTGAATACATTTCACCATTCGGTGAATATTATTCTGTGCACGCAATTATTCACGAAACCACTGCTTATTATTCTCCTCAACAGAACGGAATTGCGGAGCGCAAAAATCGAACGTTGAAGGAAATGATGAACGCCATGTTGACGAGTTCGGGTTTACCCCAGAACTTGTGGGGGGAAGCCTTGCTTTCCGCGAACTACGTTCTAAACAAGCTTCCTTACAAAAGATTGGATAAAACACCATATAAGTTGTGGAAAAGTTTCGTACCTTCCTACAAATACCTTAAAGTGTGGGGGTGTCTTGCCAAAGTAATGGTTCCTAAACCTAAGAAGGTTAGAATATGACCAAAAACTGTTATTTGTATATTCATTGGATATGCTCATAACAGTAGTGTGTATCGATTCTTGGTACACAAGTCTGAGATTCCTGACATCAATCCGAATATGATAATTGAGTCAAGGAATGCGACATTTTTTGAAGAGATATTTCCTTGTAAGGAAAGACAAAGAATCGAGTCTCTAAAAAGAACAATTGATACTGTCAAGGACAGTGATCAATATGACCAAGAATCAGATCAACGTGAAAATGCTGAGACAATCGAGCCTAGACGTAGTAAAAGAGCTAGAACATCTAAGTCGTTTGGTCCCGATTTTCTGACATACTTGTTAGATATGAGCCTCAAAGCTATAAATAAGCTATGTCTTCTCCGGAGGCACCTATTTGGAAAGAGGCTATTAACAGTGAGATTGATTCAATCCTACAGAACCATACTTGGGAGTTGGTTGATTTTCATCCAGGTTGTAAGCCGCTGGGCTACAAATGGATATTCAAAAGGAAGATAAAACGGATGGATTAATAGATAAGTACAAGACAAGACTTGTCATAAAAGGTTATAGACAAAATGAAGGCCTTGATTACTTTGACACCTATTCACCAGTGACTCGTATCACATCGATAAGAATGCTTATAGCCATAGCAGCTATATTTGGTCTTGAAATACATCAAATGGATGTAAAGATGACATTCTTGAATGGTGAATTGGATGAAGAGATTTACATGGAGCAACCAGAAGGGTTTAGTGTTCCTGGACAAGAACAGAAGCTGTGCAAACTTGTAAAATCCTTGTACGGATTAAAACAAGCACCTAAACAATGGCATGAGAAATTTGACAAAGAAATGTTGTCAATTGGGTTCAAAACCAATGAGTATGATAAGTGTGTGTGTACACCAAATCAACTCAAAAAGGATATGTTATGTGTGTGTCTCTATGTAGACGATATGCTGATAATTGGTAGTAATCATGAAATGATTCAGTCTACCAAAAACATGTTATCCAGCAGATTTGATATGAAAGATATGGGAATAGCTGATGTAATCCTAGGAATTAAGATTTCTAGGACATCAGATGGATATATTATCTCAGACTCATTATATTGAGAAGATACTTGATAAATATATCAAAGGGGATCTAAATGTGGCTAGAACCCCTGTAGACCTAACTCTTCATCTATCAAAGAATACTGGTTCAACGTATCACAATTAGAGTATTCGAGAATCATCGGAAGTCTGATGTATCTCACGAATTGCACACGACCAGATATCGCTCAAGCTGTGAACCGGCTTAGTAGATATACGAGCAATCCAGGACATAACCACTGGATAGCCATTGTAAGAGTTTTGAGGTATCTGAGAGAAACTTCAAAATATGGACTACATTACGAGAGATATCCTGATGTGCTAGAGGGATACAGAGATGCTAAATGGATATTTGATACGGTGGATTCCAAATCTACGAGTGGATTTGTTTTCACACTTGGTAATGCAGCCGTGTCATGGAAATCATCGAGGCAAACATGTATTGCCCAGTCTACTATGGAATCAGAGTTCATAGCGTTAGATAAAACAGCAGAAGAAGCATAATGGCTTAGAAACTTCCTGGAGGATATTCCTAGTTGGCCCATACCGGTGCCAGCGATTAGCATACATTGTGATAGCCAATCGGCTATTGGGAGAGCCCAAAATACAATGTATAATGGTAAGTCTCGACATATACGTCGGAGAAATAATACCATACGTCAACTGCTCTCAAATGGCATAATAACGATCGATTATGTCAAGTCAAAGAAAAACCTAGTGGATCCACTAAATAAAGGTTTACCTCGAGAGCAAGTTGAGAAGTCATCGAGGGGAATGAGCTTGAAGCCTATAAATTAAGAATTGTCACTGTGGAAACCCAACCTAGCTGACTGGAGATCCCAAGATCTAGGTTCAAAAGGGACAACTGAAACTTTGTGCAATTCAAAACAAGCACTGAAGAGTTTTATACTCTTTCCCATTCCGATAATGACGATGAGTGCTGTCTGTCATTGGTTAGGATAAGCTAAGGCTTTTAATGATCAATATATTAGGAGATGAGTCCTAATGGGGGTAAAGACAGATTACCTCTTCATAGTAGATCACCTATTTCAAGTAAGAAGTGAGGCCGCTCCATGGGAACTTTTAAAGTCGGGTTACCCTAAAGTACTTGATGAATCCGGGACCGTTGTTCAGGGCCGAAATGAACACAACCGTAGAACGGGGAAATGGGCGAAGTAAAGCTGTGTGTTGGCAGTTGTCTCGGTTTACACCAACGGTAGAACAGTTCAAGACTATGGGTCACTGGTTTACCAAGTAATTCGATTGTCATTCACTAGGAAAGGTTCAAGGCGAAAACTACATATTTCGATGCAGCTTTAGTTCATGGTAACTCTTTCAAGTGTCTCCATGAATATTTGAAGAATTGTGGGGGATTGTTGGAAATTCTTCTAAATGTTCATTAGGGTATATTGTCTTTTGGATGCATTGGGTGCATGTGAGGGGTACAACCCTTGGAGGGTTGCACCCCACCCCAAGGGGTGCCCTATTGGCACCATTTCATGCCTTATAAAAGAGGCATCATATCCAAATACAAAATAATAGAAAGAAATCCGAATTTGTGAGTCATTTGTTTTGTTTGGTTTTTGAGAGAGAGTTCCACCATTTTCCTAGATCAAACACTTGTTAAGGAGTGCTCGTTGAACAAGAAGCAACCAAGTTATCCTGGGAGAACATTGGCCAATTCGAATCCGTGAAGCACCTGTGACGGAGGCTAATAAGTTCTTAAGGACAGAGAGATCTCGACTTGGATTCGTCATTGCATTTTTCAGGTTTTCTATAGTTTTCATGTTTTAGGGTTTTATGATAGTTTGATTGGTATTTTCTGGTTTAATTTGTTTGAAGCATGTTGTTTTAATGTTTAATGACACTAATAGGCCAACATGAAATTGAACCGAGTCAAATTGAACCGATTTGGTTAAGTTTGATTCGATTTTAATATTTGGGTTTGGTTTGATTTGATTCAGTTATCAATTTTTTAGAAAAATTAACCCTTAAATCGATCGGTTCGGCTCACGATCGAACTGAACCGATCGATTTAACTCAAATATAAACCGAACATAAACTGAAAAATCGAACCGAATCAATATTTTCGGTTCAATTAATTTGCCCACCCCTAATTGGAATATTATTACGTGGACAAATTGGATGAAAATAATTAGCTCAAGTGTTATGACGTGCGTGGAAGCTTAGGGTATGGCATGTGATGGATATGCACGGGCTGTTAATTGACTTTTCATACGAACACATGGCTAGTTATGTTTCATGCAATTTCTTTTCTTATTAAAAAAAAGATGTATTCTTAAACATCTACTAATAAATAGAATTGTGAGGCCATTAATTATCCTTAGGAAGATTAATTTAAATAAATAAACTATGAGATAAGTAAGTAATTGGCTTAAGAATTAGTCTATTAGAGGTTATCTTTATCATATAAGTTCTATTAAATATATTCACATTAATAGAATAAGACATCGAAAGATTATTTGGATTTAACTTTGTGGGATATTGGGAGGTCATGACCCATTCGAAGTGTCCTAACAAATATAAAAATAGGTAAAAATAAATTTATTGCGCGTTCTCAATTTAAAGCATGTATTAGAAAGTATAAATTGACTTATAAATTATGGAACAAACGTTAAAATATAAGTTAACATAGAAAAATAATCTCATATTTATGTGGTTCAAATTTGTGAAAGTATAAGTTAGCGGTATTTGGAATAGTATTTAAACGTTTAGTGTGTATGCTAACTTATGAGTTCATCAAACTCCACAACAAATAATACATAAGTTTGGAATTAATCAAATTATAACAGAAAAGAGAAAATTATTAATTAACACATGATGTGAAATTATTGAATGGGTCTATTGGGCTTGTCCCATATAATTTTTTTCTCCCAATTGTATTGCGTAATCTTTAACAAAGGATGAAAATCCAATACATGTTCTAGCATATGACAAAAATCCATATGTGAATTGGGCCGATTTTATAAGGCGATAATTTTATATACTCATTAATTGAATTAGTCTGGTATAAGTATTGATATTCTTGTTCAAATAGAGATAAAATCTTTATATAAATGAGGATCTATACAAGACCCGTTACATTAAGATCGGGTACGAATAAATTTTTTGTATTCATTGATTGAATAGGCTGGATGTGAGAATTGACATCCTCATAATATATGCGGTCGGTTGCAATCCTTATAAGCAAGATACCCAAAGTCATTGAGATCATTTAATTTTTGTTCTTTAACTGAAAAATTAAAAGGTTGTAGTTGAAATTTTTTTCAAAATATTGATTTGCATATTTGTTCAACTTAAGATGGTGGAAATAAAAGTTTTTGTGTTTTTAAGTAGGAGTTATGTTGAATGAATGCCTTGGATGGGTGTTCAGGGCAATTATGTTTTATTTTATTTATAGTAAATTTTCTTTAATAATAAATCATATCATAAATATTTTTGTAATAAATAATTTTATAAAAATTAGGGTATTCAATTTTTTTTTTTTAAAAATACAAATAGCTTCACTCAAATTTTTTAATCTACTACAGTTAGTGAATCTTGGTAAAATAAAAACTATACCTTATATTTTCATGTTATTTATGTATTTAATTACTAAGAATTTTTAAGATGATATGTCTGTTAGGGTTGGTGCTCAGAGTACTAATCCGGATCGTATTTATGTCCGATTCATAAATACGAGCAGTTCTATTTTCCATAATATTACAAATTTAATGGTAGCACCTTTATCTTTTATACACTTATTCGATCTAATTACGATTAGATATCTAATTACGATTTGATCGAAACTAAATCTGGTTCAGTGATACGTGTATATTAGACAAAGACCCTATGATTTACAATATAGTGCGCAGTTACAACGTAGTTTGTAATTGACATTGGGAAGCGTACTATTAGTTGTATATCATTAAATAAAGTTACAGGTCAAAATTTACTAACACGGGTCGGTTAGTAAAATCCGCTGAGACCAGTACATGTCGTATATCGTGACTTTGTCAGATGGTTTATCCCAATGAACCATGAGTCTCGGGAGACTCGTATAGACATGTAAGTATTTATTTGATAAGACACTGAACGACTCACTCAAGATTTCCTAATAGATGGTACACCAACATCAATATGAATCTTCATGAGTGAGCGAACATAATGGTCATTTGACTTGAGATACCACAGTGGGATATATGAGTTATCCTCCACATTTTCATCACTTTAACTTTATATTTAATATATTTTGATAATTTTCATTTGTGATAATGGTTATCACACATGCTTATTATTAATTGGATCCATGTGGCATGTTTTATTATTTGATTTTGAATCAAATTATTATTTGCAAAAAATGACCAAAATACCCTTCCTATTTATACCTAAGTCGGTCATCACATATTTTTTATTTGAAAATTTTTCTTTTGGCTTTCATTAGAAGCCACGGCCGAGAGTCACAAGTAAATGGGTCTCAAAATTTTGTTTGAAGAATCCATGAAAGAAATGAAGGAAATCAAGGAAAAAAGGCTTAAGAAAACAAGGATTAAAGGTAATTCTTCAATTCCTTAAGCTTGAAAATTTAGTTTCTTATTTTCTTGGTGATCTAAAAATGTTCTAGGGTTCCTTTAATTCTGAAAATTGGGGCTTTTGGTTGTTGATGATGGATTGGAAGCTATTGATGCATGTATGAAGTATATTGGATGAAATTAGTGTAATTTGTATCCAATTTTATCAATTATTGACGAGTTGATATTCTAGAGTATTATGACCACTCTTGTGATACCTAGAATTATTCTTGGGTTGTTCATATGTGGTGACTTTGGTTGGCGTTATGATTAATTAGATTAATCTTGAAAATTTTGATTTAAACCATGCAAATTGGAATTTTTGGTTTCTGGATCAGATTCTGGAAAACTAGAAATTATGTGATGAATTTGATGTCATATGAATGTAATGGATGTATTTTGGGAGTTGGAATAATTTCCGGAAAGTATTTCCGAGTTGAAACAAGCGAAAACGGCCAAAAACGGCTTTACCGGGTGACTTTTGAGTCAACCAGGTGACGGCTGCCCAAACAGTGAATACATCACTGTTCGGGCATCCCATGAACTGCCCTGACACTATTGGGGCTGACCTGAGCAGTCCCCATAAGTTTCGGGTGGTCGGTTCGGTCAAAAATATGTTTTACGTCATTTTGTGGAAAAACGGTTTTCGTAAAAATTTCGCGACGTTTCAACCTTATTTATGTTGATATTTGATATTGAATAAATAGTTTTAGGTGAAATATGAATAAATTATTCATATTAGATATTGAATAATTTATTCGGTAATTTGAAAAAGTTTTAAATTATAATTTCGCCCGAACCGCGCTTCCGCTGCACCCTTCGCCCAAAACCCCAACAAAAATGGTATCAGAGCAGGTCTGATGCTTCATCCATTATATTATTCATACTTGATATTAGATATTTAATCCAATTTTAATGTTCGCACATGCATGTTATCTATATATGTTTCTTTACTTTTCGGTTCTATATTAACGGAAAATATAATGGTTAAATTATGTTATGTTTTCTAAGGTAGAATTGAATTGTTTGGAAAATGATTTAGATTGAAATTCTGCAATTGATGTAGAGTATAGCTTCCTGAGGAAAATCCCCGCTTATAAATAAGGATGTAAAGTAACGTGTATTGGATACATGTTTTTTGGTCCATCTTGTGAGTACGGTTTATGGGTATCTTTCTATAACTGCATCCGAGATCGTGCCAAAACTGTGAGGGTGTAGGTTATAGAATTATTATCCATACCGGTTATATATTGATACTGGATAAATTCAAGTGAAAGTAGAAATCCTGAACGTGCCAAAGCTGTCAAGACTATATCAGTAGCTTGAGTTTGTAATTGACAAGTGAAGCCTTGATACGCCTCATTGTGAACGTGCCAAAGCTGTCATAACGAGAAACGGTCAGGACCAAAACCAGGAGTCACTGATGAGTGATTGACAATGAGTTGTCTACCTAAAGAATATACGTAGGCGAGATCGTGCCAAAGCTGTGAGTCGAAATATATTCATGGGATCCTACTCTCACTATGGAATTCGATTTAATTATTGAATTCCCGTTGTCCGTTGGGGATTACGGTATTATGTAAAGTAGTGGGAGACACTGCTGGGTTTAAAATCCATAACTTAAGTAGTGTGTAATATTTTGGAAAATTCTGCTTTGTTTTTCCTTTCATTATATATTGTTTATTAATTTATACTTCTAATCCACTGCATTTATATTTCTTGAATATATATAGGTTTTCTGACTTTACTTATGGTTGCGTAATTCTAGAATAGGTTCTAGAAAGACAGTAAACTTAGATATTGTTAGATTAGTTGAAACCATCGAGAACTATTGTTCCGATTTCCTTGTAAATAAAGATGGTTTGTAACTTAGTTTCTAAGTTACGATTAGGTAATCTAAATAGATATCTGCTTTAGGATATAGTAATCTCGAGAGAATTATTTTTTGTGCAATAAGAATTGACAATAATCAGTTCATGTCTCGAGATTCTTGACTGACACTAAGAAAACTCCATTAGTATTTGTTTATCTTATTATGACGTTTCTTGACTTTAGTGACTTTTAGAAGTCACGTGTTTGACACAGTTTACTAATCAATTATTTGCAATCGTTGTGAATAATTGAACGCAAATTATAAAGCTTAAGAAATGAGATGTGTATAGTTGTGTATAGAGAATATCGATTCTCACAATACGACAACTGTAGGTATTGGATACCAGATCTCCTGTCTAGTTATTTAAAATAATATTTAATAACTGTTTTGATATTTGATATCAGAACTTGTGACTATTGGATAGTTACTTGTTCTGTATAAATAGTTGTTATATATTTTAAGACGATTAGTAGTGTCATTAATGAAAAGATAAACATTGAGAAAAATATTCAGTGAAATAAATAATTTAGAACAGTGTTTTATGAGATTCTATCACATAAGCATTATATGTTTGTTCCTTATGGTAAAGGATGGTCTTATACGAGTTCACACCACATATCCTTATCCATTTAATGAATATTGTATTCAGGATATGATTAAATCTCATTTAACCAATGATCGTCATTGGACCACAGATTTATTAAACTAATACTTTGAAAGTATATAGTTTAATGAATTATAAATTGCCTTAGATAGTTTTCTTTACTTCGTAACTTAGTTAAAGAATCGTCATGACTTAGTTACATGTTTCTATTAGTATATATATTAAACGTCTTGAATTGTTCGAGAACTTTCAATATATTTCTATTGAAACTCGGATAGAATATTTTGAATAGTTCAAAGATATTCTATCTGTAGTGTTGAAAACTGTATCTTTAGAAATTCATTGCGAGTATTTGAATTGTTCAAAGATGTTTGATATGATCAAACATGTGAATTTATGGCAATTTATTATAAAGTCATTTAATGAATGTGATTCTTACTCAATATTAAACTTCCATGATTACATCTTGATGAAATTGGTCAGTGGGAGTAATTAAATCTTATATGATTTGATTCGATGATATTGAGTGTTACCGAATTGGTTTTCAATACTTCTGGGGTTATGCTCCAGAAACTCTAATTCATCTCTTTAATTATTGTTCCATTTGTTCCTACAGTTACATATATGATATGTATAGTAGAAAATTCGAATCTTGAAAAGTTTGAGATTTGAATCTTTCTTTTGTATAATGGTTATGTAATTGAAAGTACTTGCGCCTCGGAGGTACGAGTGAAAAGTTTATCATTTATTATATTTAATAGAATATTGTATTCTATTTGATAGAGTATCTTTTCTACGATCCACAACAATAAAATTGTTTTATTACTTGGTGTGTAACATTGGATGTTAATGATTGTAGAAAAGAGTTGACTTACTGAAGTCAAATGTGAGAGTGATAAACTGTAATGGAACTACATAATTAATAGGATGAAGAGACCCTTAGATAACTTCCGTATAAGTCCAATATGATGTTAGAATCATTTACAAAGTATCTGATACTTAATGATTCTGATATTTTCTTATCGAAGAAAATTTTCCTATAACTTATAGTGGGTGCGATATTTGATTTCGATTCCGGAACTTAGCGTTGAACCATAGATTTAAGATTGTTCATAGCTTAATGCGATCAAGTTTAGAACTTGATTATACTTTCGTTATGAATCGTTCATAAGATGTGCAAATTGTTTGCGCAGCGAAAACAATTTGAGCTTGATAAAGGTTTGACCTTTATAGTATGACAGTGAGAAACGTTTTACTCAGTGATCTATTGTAGATTCTGAGAAAACTTGTCTTTAGTCGCACTAATTGAACAATTAAAGATTTGTTGGTTAATATTGATATTAAACTATGTATTTTAGCTAAAGAATGCAAAGTGGCGTTCTTGAGTGATTTCTTCGAATGAGAGATCCATTGTGATTTCATTGTTTGAGGAATTCATTCTAGAATGACCCTAGAGTTTTTATTCTGCTAAGATCACAATTTGATATTCTGGCTTATAGAGCCTATTGTAGACTCGGGTAAGCTTTCTGAAAATCTTTGTTCTCTGATTTTGCATAAGTCAGATTGTCTGGTTTTATCGAAGTATATAGAATACATATTTGTCAGTAGGGTCAGTGGGAGCGTACAAATTTCTTTCTAGTATTATATATCATAAGTCTTATTTTCTCCGTAGAAGCAGTGAGAGTAGTCTCTGCTATATTTGATATAAAGTTTTATATAAGATATAAAACAAGAGACTTATGAGATACTCCCATTAGTCGCGTATTAGATATGGTCTAATAAAAGGCACATTAAGACTATCTATATGACAGTTAGTGTAATTGTTTGACAGTTAACGTGTCTTTTATGTATATAGTATTCATCTTTCGTAAAGAATGTCTAGTCAATCTTATGTATCATATGATGATGGCATAATGAATATTATATTATGTGCGATTAAATGTATCAATTTAATCGTAATTGTTATGAGTTATTTTGATATATTGCAGACCATAAGATGTGTCTTGAAACATGTTCTTTGTGATCTTTGAGATATTAAGAACGAGTTTCTAATTCATGGAGAATTTAGTCTGCAACCATAAGGTCACATTAGTTTTGATCCTAATTATGACATTAGATGGTCTATGTCATATAAAGTCAGAAAAGATGCAGTGAGAGTGTCACGATTGATTCTACTAAACTAGTGGAATCAGTTGCAACTTATGAAGTTGCATAGTGATCTCATAGATTGGAAGTTTTTATATAAGTGTAGTGCTTGCGGTTGTCTCATAGTATTTGGATTTAATTTCTAGATACATAGATAAATCAGCAGCTATATCACAATACCGATATAGCGTTTGAGTCATATTGATGTGGAATTTGGATTCTACAAAATATGAATGATGCCGATTAAGGAAAACAATTGGGTTTGTTGGACAAACTCAATTTGTAAAGCGGGCTTACTTGTTGTTGCCTACCTCTTGAGTGCAAGGTGAGCTCTTGAGGGCCACGGTATGTGATACACATTGAGATGTGTATATGATACTGGGGATTGACACTAGAGCAAGTGAGAGAAATTGTTAGGGTTGGTGCTCAGAGTGCCAATCCGGATCGTATTTATGTTCGATTCAAAAATACGAACAGTGCTATTTTCCACAATATTACTAATTTAATGGTAGCACCATTGTCTTTTATACACTTATTCGATCTAATTACGATTAGATATCTGATTACGATTTGATTGAAACTGAATCTGGTTCAGTGATACATGTATATTAGACAAAGACCCTAGGATTTACAATATAGTGCGCAGTTACAACGTAGTTTGTAATTGATATTGGGAAGTGCACAATTAGTTGTATATCCTTAAATAAAGTTCATGGTCAAGATTTACTAACACAGGTCGGTTAGTAAAATCCGCTGAGACCAGTACATGTCGTATATCGTGACTTGGTTCGATAGTTTATCCCAATGAACCATGAGTCTCAGGAGACTCGTATAGACATGTAGGTGTTTATTTGATAAGACACTGAACGACTCACTGAAGATTTCCTAATAGATGGTACACCAACGTCAATAGGAATCTTCACGAGTTGAGCGAGTATAGTGGTCATTTGACTTGAGATACCACATTGAGATATATGAGTTATCCTCCATACTTTGATGGCAGTCACATCACCGATCTATTTAGATTAGACCTCTGCCTGTTCATTGGGCGTGGACTGATGCTCATGATATCCAGTGCGTATCAAGACAAGATCCGTCAGTTCTGTGTACAAGGCATAGGCATCCTCACGTGTTTACGATCTAGTAAATTCATGGCTGTGGTATAACTTCGGAAATCAGTTCCGAGTGTTATTTAGAGATCGTAAATTGAAAGTCGATTGTATTATACCGAACAGATTTGACGTTCTCATCATATCCCAAGTATAATACGGATATCCTGTGACGGAGGGATTATACATATGCAATGACCTCGGCTTGTATAGTTTAGCGAGATTATCTGTGGTCTTCATAATCCACGAGTGGGTGGATTATGGACACGAAATTAGATTTCGTGACAGATGAATCTAAACTTAGAGAGTCCCACAATATGAAGTGTACTCGTTGAGCACTTGGGCAACGCGATATGAATAATACAAATTATTCATAATACTTCATCGGATTAAGTGAGTTAATTCGAAATTGTTTAATCGGTTAAACGATAACACATGCATTAGGGGATTTTGGTCATTTAATAATTATTGTGTATTTGTATTTGATACATAATTTGATTAGATACACATTAATTAATCATCAAATGAGATTTTGACACATGCCATATATATGTATTTGTTATTTAATGTAAATAAAATACATATATATAATAATAATTAATTGATAAATTTTTCATAATTGTTATGAAAATTGTTTAATTATTATTGGTTACACTTGACATTAAATTTAAGGTTAAAGTGTTAAATTTGATTTTTCATCACTTTAACTTTATATTTAATTTATTTTGATAATTTTCATTTGTGATAATGGTTATCACACATGCTTATTATTAATTGGATCCATGTGGCATGTTTTATTAATTTGATTTTGAATCAAGTTATTATTTGCAAAAAATGACCAAAATACCCTTCCTATTTATACCTAAGTCGGTCATCACATATTTTTTATTTGAAAATTTTTCTTTTGGCTTTCATTAGAAGCCATGGCCGAGAGTCACAAGTAAATGGGTCTCAAAATTTTGTTTGAAGAATCCATGAAAGAAATGAAGGAAATCAAGGAAAAAAGGCTTAAGAAAACAAGGATTAAAGGTAATTCTTCAATTCCTTAAGCTTGGAAATTTAGTTTTTTATTTTCTTGGTGATCTAGAAATATTCTAGGGTTCCTTTAATTCTGAAAATTGGGGCTTTTGGTTGTTGATGATGGATTGGAAGCTATTGATGCATGTATGAAGTATATTGGATGAAATTAGTGTAATTTGTATCTAATTTTATCAATTATTGACGAGTTGCTATTCTAGAGTGCTATGACCACTCTTGTGATACCTAGAATTGTTCTTGGGTTGTTCATATGTGGTGACTTTGGTTGGTGTTATGATTAATTAGATTAATCTTGAAAATTTGGATTTAAACCATGCAAATTGGAATTTTTGGTTTCTGGACCAGATTCTGGAAAACTAGAAATTATGTGATGAATTTGATGTCATATGAATGTAATGGATGTATTTTGGGAGTTGGAACAATTTCCGGAAAGTATTTCCGAGTTGAAACTAGCGAAAACGGCCAAAAACGGCTTTACCATGTGACTTTTGAGTCAACCAGGTGACGGTTGCCCAAACAGTGAATACGTCACTGTTCGGACATCCCATGAACTGCCCTGACACTATTGGGGCTGACCTGAGCAGTCCCCATAAGTTTCAGGTGGTCGGTTCGGTCAAAAATATGTTTTGCGTCATTTTGTGGAAAAACGGTTTTCGTAAAAATTTCGCGACGTTTCAACCTTATTTATGTTGATATTTGATATTGAATAAATAGGTTTAGGTGAAATATGAATAAATTATTCATATTAGATATTGAATAATTTATTCGGTAATTTGAAAAATTTTTAAATTACGATTTCGCCCGAACCGCGCTTCCGCTGCGCCCTTCGCCCAAAACCCCAACAATGTCATTGTATATACTCTTTACTGATGATACAATTTTGATGGATGAATCTTCTAAAAAAGGTATAAAGGCTAAACTTATGACGTGGAGGAAAACCTTAAAATCCAAAATTGTCCAACTAAGTAGTTTAAAATCTGAACATATAATGGGTGAATTTATCAAAGGTCATATAAATAATGTGACGGAAATAAAAATTGGTGACCAATCAATCCTTAAATGTGAATGTTTTTAGGAAAAAGAAAACCATAATTTATAATTATATGCTTTTTATTAAATTCAGTTCATTACTTGGCCTTGATATCATCCAATTGTAGTAATGAAATTCAATTGGACAGCTAGAGACAACAAAACATACAAGGTATTGATATGTATAATAAAATTTGTCACGTCCAAAATCAAAGAATCTATTTCATTCATAACAAAATTTTATTAGTTTCAACAGTTTATCACATTTAGCTCACCCTTGTACAATTGTTTGCTAAATAGTAAAAAAAAGTTATTTATAGTTTAATATTAAATATATAGTAAAATAATAATTGGGTATTGTAAATTTTGAAATATTATATTTTACTATTAAATTTATGATAAAATAATATTTTACTATTAAATTTATACAAAATTTAATATTTTATTATTTTTCTGTTAATTGACTATTAACTGACCTTAAGGACTTTAAAATATAACGATCAATTAACGACCAATCAAGATTTTGATGGGAAAATAATAAAATATGATTTTACTATAAATTTAATAGTGAAATATAATATTTCGAAATTTACCATATCCAAATATTTTTTATCTGAACGATGCCAAAACAGAAGTTCTGTGATGATTACAAAGAAACCATTCCTTTTTAAGGCTTCTTCTGGGCAAATCTTCAATTATCCAAAGGTTCATTTCGATTTGAAGAGACCCCTTTATGCAGGAATAAGCAAAAAATAAAAAATAAAAAAAAATGAAACTTTAAAATCATTCAAATGGTGACCCAACATCAAACAACTACATCCAGGCCATTAGATGATTCTGGTGGGATTGCTTTTGCATCATCAATCAATTCAAAGACCATCTTCCTGAAGTTACCTAAGCTTCACTCTCGTCGCCAATCTTCCTTCAAGAACACTCTCCAGATTTAATTCTTTCAATGGTGTTGCTGCTTACAACTGATGATGTGATGAGATGGTTTGTTATTGCTGATGCTCATACAGAGCTGATCCTGAAAACCCCAGATCCCCAAAGTACTTGAATAACGACCTGTCGATAGAAATAAGAACAAAAAGATTGACAAAATTGATTTCAAAAGGGTACATACATGCAATGAAAAGCAATTAATGCACGCTGCAGAGCTAAAAAGACTTGAAACAAGCAAATGCAGATAAGCTGAAACTTCTTTGGGTAATTGAATTCACCATGGGAGCATATATGCAAGTCAAGATGTCCTTCTGCAACTGTTTTTCTAGGAATAACACAATTGCTGTTTATACTCATCAAGACGTCCAGAAGCACTTATAATGTCTATTATATAACATATGGAATGACATAAAAGCATGCCTCTCCTATTCCAACTTCCCCAGAGCATCCATTAGCAAAGTCAATGTGAGTTCCATTTTTATTGGCATGTGTCCGTGACAAAATAAGTTCAATTGAGTTGTAATATGTCGTGAAGATCTTTGTGCAATTGGACTGGGTTTTGGCTGCTGTGCATCAGACATACGTTCGTGGTGCGTTCGTTGCAGTGTTCGAACGATGGCGTTAGTGCTGCGTTCGTTTGTGGGTTCGAACGTGTGGCGTTAGTGGCACGTTCTCTATTGGGTTCGAACGAGAGCATTCCAGAGAGCAAACGTTCGAAGCACGTTCTTGTGGGGTTCGAACGAGATCATTCCAGAGAGCATCCGTTCGTTGTGCGTTCGATTGACGTTCGAACGAGTCTTCACAGAAAGGGCGCGTTCGTGTAGCGTTCTAGTAAGCGTTCGAACGCGACTGCGATCTGGACGCGTTTTTAGCCTGCAAAACCCTAGGTTTTCACCCTACCTATAAATATAACACTTAGCCGCCATTCCCCATAAGTTGATAGAGCTGAAACACTTTTCCCTTGAGCCTAAATCTCACAAAGCTTTCAACTCTCTTGATTCCACCATTGAAGACTTCATCATCTTCTTGTCTTCTCTATTAATGGTGAGAATCATTCTTTGATAAACCTTCAACACAACATAACCCAAAATCCCTAATCCTTTAGAGTTCTATAGGAGGAGTTTTGGTAGTCGGAGTTCCGGCGTTCAGAGGTGATACAATCTACTCAGAGACTTCAGAGGTTCTGAAGAAAACCGTGGGTCGCGGGCTTGAGGAGTTCCTTGAGTTCTTGCAGTATAGAGGTTCTTGAGTCGGTGGAGTTGCCACCATAGGTCTTGACCATCACTGTAAGTTTTTCTCTATATAGTGGATTCGGGTGGTAGCCTATACCCGGAGTGGTTTTTTACTCGGAAGAGTTTTCCACTTCGTCACCAAAATCATTGTGTTGAATTTTGTGTGATTGATTATATTTGCTGCTTTAATTATTGTTATTGTTTTTACATTTGCAGCTTATTATTTTAGTTGGTTGATTTGTTAAATTGCCTGTTGCAATTCCATAGTAGCAGTAACAGGACTTGTCCTGCTTATTGTCTGTAATTCCGCATAGGGTCAGAACCTTTGTTTAAAATCGAATTTTCAATTGGTATCAGAGCCTGAACTCGATCCTTGATCCATTAGCTATGGAGCGTAGTCAACCCTTAAATTGTCCGCCATTTTTTGATGGCACGGAATATTTGCATTGGAAGGTTCGCATGAGATTTTCCTTAAGTCCTTAGATGAGAGGGTCTGGATGTCTGTTGAATACGGGTGGAAACCTCCCGTTGTTACTGTTGATGGGGTCACTTCCCCTAAAGATAATTGACCTGGACCAAGGACGAATTTGATGCTAGCAATAGGAACAGCAAGGCTGTTAATGCCATACATGGTGCTGTGTGTTCTGCTGAGTTTAGGAGAATCTCAATGTGTGAGATAGCCAAGGATGCTTGGGACATCCTGCAGACTGTGCATGAGGGCACATTGTCTGTTAAAAATAATAGACTCCAGGATTTAGCCACTAGGTTTGAGGTCGCCAAAATGAAAGATGATGAGACCTTTGATCAATTTTATGCTGAGATTAACGATATCGTTAACTCAAGCTTTAACCTAGGTGAGACTATCCTACCAATAGGATAGTTAGAAAAATCCTTAGATCTCTTCCTGATAAATTCCTACCCAAGATTACTGCCATCGAGGAAAGTAATGATCTCGATAAGCTTGATTTAGATGAACTCGTAGGAAAGCTGCAGGTTTATGAGAAAAAGCTTCCTGGTTTTAGAGAGCCAAAAACGTTTGCGATGAAAATCGCTAAGGAAGTTGTGCATGATTCGTCTGGTGATGATGATACCATCACGGATCGTGATTTGGCCTTGTTTGCAAAGAAGTTTAAGAAATTTCTTAAACTTAAGAAAAGTGGCCATAGCAGTAATAGAGATAGAGGGTTATGCCTAGAGAGAGTAGGCATAGCAGAAAAGAGTCTAGAGAGGATATGAGTAGTAGATCCCATGATGTCCAATGCCATGAGTGTGAAGGCTATGGGCATATTCGACCAGAGTGCCCTACATACCTTAGGGCTAAAGGCAAGAAAGCCATGGCAGCATCTCTTAGTGATTCAGAAGGTGGTTATTCTTCTGATGAGTCTCCTAAAGGCAAGAAAAATTTTATTGCCTTTACTGCTAGTGTGACTGGTGAGAGAGAGATTGTGGTTAATGATGATGATTCAGAAGTCTCTCTTGATGAGTCTGTAGATGAGGAAAGTCTTCAGGTAGCTTATGTTGAACTGTTTAATGAGAGTTTAGCTATTAAGAAGACTAATATAGAGGTCAATAAAAGGCTGAAAGCTGTTGAGCTAGAAAAGAATGAAGCTCAAGCCAAATTTGAGCAAAGCCTTTTGATGGTAGATGACCTGGAGGAGAGAAATAGAGGTCTAATTAATAGGGTCCAAATATTAGAAACTGAACTTGAAGATACTAGAACCCAATTGTCTGTATTTTCTAGTGAGAATAAAAATGTGGACCGTATGTTAGGAATTATTTCTGAGCCTAACTGTGATAAGGCTTCTTCTTCCAAAGCTGTGCCTGTAGCAGCTAAACGTGACTTAGGCAAAAAGCCTGTTGTGTGTAGTCATTGATTCCTCCGTTTGTTCCTCGTCCTGTGACCCAACCTCGTTCTAGAGGTGTTATGGGAAAACCTCGCTCTCATCCGAGGTTTGTGCCTGTGTGCCACCACTGTGGCAAGGCTGGACATATTAGGCCTAAGTGCTTCATGTTGCACAAGCAAAAGAGAAGGCCTAAGAGTGTGTCTCCTAGATTTGATTCGTCAAATCTAATGTCTCAAGTTTCTGCACTAACCAAACAAGCACTATTTCTTAGTGAGAAACTTTCTTTGTTGTCTGGGAACTCTAGTGTGGAAGTGGTTCCTAGAAAAGTTTGGGTGAGGAAGCAAGATGAATTCCCATCTTCCTCTGCATGTCCTGATGGACATTATGAGAGTGCACTTCGGTGTAACTCTGCTTAAATGATGCACTTTTATCTTCCCATTGCATGTGTGTGTGCGTGTGTTTTATGTTTTTACACGTGTTTTTGTTTCACAGCATATGGGTGTTGTGTGTGTCTTGTTTTTGTTATATATCCCTTGGTATATAGGATGGAAACCCGGACATAAATTTCATAGCCGATTCCGAATGGACGGTAGTATGATCTGCACTCGGGGATACAACTCCACGTATCATTGGATGTTTTGCAAGCTGTTTTGTGTCTTTATTTTTTTTGTGTGCTTTAAAACTGAAAAATAAAAAAAAAAAAAATTATATATTTTAAAGACCAAAATTTTTTTTATGGCTTGTTAGAGCATGAATAGCATGTGCATGTGATCCTGGTATGTAGGATATATGATTATGCATGTATGATATGCTGTTATTTTTCTTGATGCTCTATATACATGAGTGTGTGTGATAAAAACCTTTGGTATATCTTGTGCTTGCACTTTCACATACACGTTTTTATTTTATCAAGGCTTGGTCGCATGTATGAGTTTTTGGAATGGCAATCTAATCTCTTCAATGCTTTGTTTGCTTAATAGTGTGACCTTTGACTAGATGACCTTGCTATCCCCTTGTAAAAGTAAAAAGAAATATATTTAAAAAGAAAAATGAGACTCAAGTGCATAAGAGCCAAAATGGCCATATTTCAAAAGATAAGGGCAAAAACCCTTCACTCGAAAGAGTTGTTAAAAATGAGCTCATGATATTTCTGGGGTAAATAATATAGCATGCAACCATGTTGCTTATTTTCAGGTCCTAGTGGTGCTGGGTTTGAACACTCATTTTGTGGACTTGGTTTGTTTAGAGATGGATTTCTTTGGCTGTGTCCAGCTCATAAAATAAGGTCTTAAGCCTTGATTCGTTATGCACTTTATTTTCCACGCAAGTGCTTTATATGCTTTGGTGTTTATGTCATATGCATAAGTGTTGAATTTAGCCACTTTTAAAATGATGCATATTGTTTCATGTCATAAACAGCTGAATACTGACTGGGTATCATTGTATCAGCTTGAAATGCTGTTTCAGTCAGTTTTTGACAGGATTTTTATTTATCTCAGTATGTGCTTGTGTGTGCTTCATGTTATTGCATACCATGTTTTCTTTCCTGTGCACTTTTCTGAGTTGTGGTTTACTTCCCGTATGTGATTTTGCTAACTGTTTGTACCTGTTAGTGAGGGGGAGTATTTCCTGTTTGTTTATGCTCTTGCATGTGTTTTCTCCTGTTCTCCTGTTATTTTTCCTGTTTCTTTTATCCTTTGTCATTTCGTGACAAAAAGGGGGAGAGTAATATATTAAGGGGGAGAGCTTTAATATATAGGAGAGAGCCGTAGAATATCCTTTAGATATCTCCGTTTTAAGGGGAGTTAAGATTTAGGGGGAGAAGGATTTCTATTTGTACATGCATGAGATTTTTACCTGCTTTATGTTTTACTTGATTATCCCAATGCTTTTCACGGTATATTGTTGTTTGTGGATGTTTCAGGTAGCAGGTATGTTGCTGAGGTGGCATTACTTTCTAGACTACTTTGTTAGGTGTTAGATCGAGTCCTTTTGTAATAAGTCACTGTTTTGATGGTTGACAGTTGACTATTTGTTTGTTTGGGTCTATTACCGTAGTCTTTGTATTAGGTAGTATTTTGTCACGGAATGCCAAAGGGGGAGATTGTGAGTTCCATTTTTATTGGCATGTGTCCGTGACAAAATAAGTTCAATTGAGTTGTAATATGTCGTGAAGATCTTTGTGCAATTGGACTGGGTTTTGGCTGCTGTGCATCAGACATACGTTCGTGGTGCGTTCGTTGCAGTGTTCGAACGATTGGCGTTAGGTGCGTTCGTTTGTGGGTTCGAACGTGTGGCGTTAGTGGCACGTTCTCTATTGGGTTCGAACGAGAGCATTCCAGAGAGCAAACGTTCGAAGCACGTTCTTGTGGGGTTCGAACGAGATCATTCCAGAGAGCATCCGTTCGTTGTGCGTTCGATTGACGTTCGAACGAGTCTTCACAGAAAGGGCGCGTTCGTGTAGCGTTCTAGTAAGCGTTCGAACGCGACTGCGATCTGGACGCGTTTTTAGCCTGCAAAACCCTAGGTTTTCACCCTACCTATAAATATAACACTTAGCCGCCATTCCCCATAAGTTGATAGAGCTGAAACACTTTTCCCTTGAGCCTAAATCTCACAAGCTTTCAACTCTCTTTGATTCCACCATTGAAGACTTCATCATCTCTTGTCTTCTCTATTAATGGTGAGAATCATTCTTTGATAAACCTTCAACACAACATAACCCAAAATCCCTAATCCTTTAGAGTTCTATAGGAGGAGTTTTGGTAGTCGGAGTTCCGGCGTTCAGAGGTGATACAATCTACTCAGAGACTTCAGAGGTTCTGCTGAAGAAAACCGTGGGTCGCGGGCTTGAGGAGTTCCTTGAGTTCTTGCAGTATAGAGGTTCTTGAGTCGGTGGAGTTGCCACCATAGGTCTTGACCATCACTGTAAGTTTTTCTCTATATAGTGGATTCGGGTGGTAGCCTATACCCGGAGTGGTTTTTTACTCGGAAGAGTTTTCCACTTCGTCACCAAAATCATTGTGTTGAATTTTGTGTGATTGATTATATTTGCTGCTTTAATTATTGTTATTGTTTTTACATTTGCAGCTTATTATTTTAGTTGGTTGATTTGTTAAATTGCCTGTTGCAATTCCATAGTAGCAGTAACAGGACTTGTCCTGCTTATTGTCTGTAATTCCGCATAGGGTCAGAACCTTTGTTTAAAATCGAATTTTCAGTCAAGACAGCGACATGTTCTCTGCGTTCCATTTTCTTCTACTAAAATTCTATCATAAATGAAGACAGAATTTTTATAGTTAAGAATTAATTCTATCCTGAGGATGAGCCTTGGTGTAACGGTAAGGTTATTCGTTTGAGTTGCGGAAACAACTTCTTTGTTAAAAAAAAAAAAAACAAGAGTAAGGCTGCGCACATATTAAATCCTCCCAGAGCCCACAGTATGGAAAACCTAATGCGTTGGGCTATCATTTTTATCTATGTTAGTACTACCTGCACAATAGCAATGACTATTCTATAATCTGTTCTCTGCACAAACTTCCCAATAAAATTGTTTATGTTATCATTTTTATCTATGTTAGTACCTTCATAACTGCATCCGATCTCACAAAAGACTCTAGCAATGCAGACATAAGGAAATTTTAAAATGTAGATTCTAGGCTAGAATGTCTACAGTGGAGAATTGTTAAGGTAAAAAATATTAAAACTTGAATTCAGGTATGGTATAAGAAACAAATATCCAAATCAAAATCTAAGCCACCTAGCTCTTAAAGGCAAGTCAACCAGCAGCTTTGAAGAGCATCACTTCACGCATAAATAAGTCTTTAAAATTAAAACCCATGTAAAACCAAAGATAACAATTGTTCACTCGGCATCCTAGGCCGCTGCGCCTAGCCTCAAATCTTTGGGGTTAGGTGTGCGCTAGAATGAGCGACGTTTTCTATCTATTCCAGTGCAATTTCAGCACCGAAAGCCACTCTTGACCGCCGTCGACCATCAACGGTAGTCAATAGCAGTTGATCAATGGAGATTTTGAAATTCTAACCCAAATTCGACTGGTTTTTACACCATAACCCTAATTTTACAAATCAATTCTCTATCTCATAAATTTCAAAAAACCCAAATTTTAGACATAAACCCTAATTTCAATAATTTTTGTTAGTTTCTCATCAAATTGACCCTTTATAAAATCTTACCCATCACTCAAACAACATTTTCCTAAAATTAATTTGCCCAAATATACCAAACTTTAACCCTAATTTTAGAAATATCCAATTTCCGAATAATTTCCTAATCACCGCCTATGCGCCCTAGACTCTAGACACTGGGCTACCACACAACTAGCGCGTTCTAGAGCATTGATAACAATAATTCAAACTCTTTATCTAAGGCCACACCAAACCTGCTGGACAGAAATCAAATTGCTCTTCTATGTTAATACAAGCAGAATGTGCTATTAATATCCACTGTATTACACATGAAGATAAATCTATCATGATTCAATGATCAAACCTTATAAACTTCTTTTTTTCCTCTTCGATCCCTAGTCCTAGGGTTCTATTTACAGAGCAAATTCAACCAGCAACTTTGGAGAACATCATTCCATGTAAAAATAAGTATTTTAATAATAAGCAAATTCAATCAGCAACCAATGAAGCCAATATTTCAAAGCTTTTCAACTGTATATATACTAGTTTTCCAAAAAGCCTCCTGTATGGAGAGGTATTCTCTAAGGATCGGCCCCAGTACTCAGTATTTTAACATCATTAAATTTCACCATATTTTCCTACAACCAATTAGCACTGAAACAACAAAAACTATCAGTTATCCATTAAGCGAGAAAGCATATGGACAATAGCAGGAGCAAGTAGTGCCACTAAATAACCATAACACTTTGCTAATACAAAAAATCTTAAAGATCTTCGTCATACATATTTTCTAAGAAACAATTATCAATAAAAAATAAAAAATTTATACTTTCAGAAAAACCTAAACATAATTACCTAGAATTCTCAACACACGTGTCAGTCATGTGCTCCTTAACACAATCGACCATCCAAAATGAAATTTAAAAGCCATTGGCGAGAGATCTTTAGAACCCTAATTGGCGTAGGTCATTTCGAAGGATTTTTATTATTGGGAATTACATTTTCTTTTTAACGACTTAAAAAATAAAAAATAAAAATAATTTCTTTTTAATTTCAACCACGTGCGCGATTAAAAGAACAGACTTTACCAAAATCAAATTTCAACGGAACGTGTATCCCTAACCCTAATCAAACCGCGAAATTTTAACGGCTAGTTGCTGGCGCGTATATTTTAAGCAACACAATTGCAATTCAAGATCTTTCCACATAGCAATCAAATACCCAAAACCCTAAATTCATCTACGATATCAAACGGCTATATAAAAACACCAACACTACTTGATTTCCAAGTAACAAGTTTCCAAATTCTGCTTTTGATATTTTCTTCTGTTCTTCATTCCTTCTTCTCTCAATTTACCCACCAAAAATCTTTCTTTTCAATCTTGCTTTCTGATTTCTTTCCCGGAAAAACAACAAAATGCCTCAAGTTGGTTACAGATTTTATCCAACAGAACAAGAACTCTTGGAGTTCTATCTGTTCAACAAGATTACGCAAAACCCTCTTCTCTATGAAGATGGTTATATTCCCGTCATTGATTGCGATCTTTATGGCTCCAATGAGCCTTCTGTGATTTGGGAGATGTATGGAGGAAATCGTTTACTGAAAGGTCAAGATTTGTACTTTTTCACTCGGCTAAAGAAACTGTCTCCAAAGGCGAAAAATTTCTACAGAAAAATTGCTTCTGGTGCGTGGCAGGGTGAGGATGGATCCAAGCCGGTTGAAGCTGATGGGTCTGATCAGATATTGGGGTTCAAGAGAAGATTTAGGTATGAAAACAAGACGAATCATAAAGATAATGGGGGGTGGATCATGCATGAATTCACCATTAATTCATCTTTGTTGGGGGATCAGTATTCATATCAAGACATTGTTCTTTGTCGCATAAAAAAGAATGAATCGGGGCAGAAGAAAGAGAGAGCAAATTTGGGGAAGAAGCAGAGAAATTCTTCAGGAGGAAGAGCCTCTGGTAACAAGAGAAAGTTGAAAGAAGTAGCAACTCCTAACAGCAATGGTGATCAAGGAGATGAGATGGCTCCAATAAGCGGTTAAGGGCTGGACAGGAAGTGGTTTTGGTTCAACAAAACTACACACCATGCTCAAGCAACACTATGCAAGCGGTGGAATATGAAGGGGAGATAATGGAGTCATTACCTGAAGATTCAACTACTTTTGATCACCATGATGAGGGTGTTTGGGCTGTAGAAGAAGCAATTGACTTACCATGCTCCAATACCAATATGCAGATTGTAGTAGTTGGAGGTGAAATGGAGTCATTACCTGAAGATTTGATTCTTTTGAGGTTGAAGAATATTCCTATCTGCTTGATCAGATTCTTGAGCATGATGGCTCAGACTGTAATGATGATGAGGGCATTCAATGTAAGCAACTAAGGGGGGCTGAAGAAGGAGCACCTTTGGTTCAACAAAACCAACCAACAGATTTACCATGCCTCAATAGCACCATACCAATTATGGAGTTGCCTGTTGAAGCACTTGCGCCTTATGATGATGAAGAGGTTTTTTCTACTCTTGATGAAATTACAAAATTTGATTGCATCGAGGATCACGATGGAAAGTGTGTTCGGAGTAAGCAATTGAGGGGGCTTGAAGAAGATGAAGCACTGGATTCAGCTGAATTTAAAGAGTTTTTAAGTGGAGTGGATCAAGTACTTGACCAGCTTTTCCCAGGCTGGAATCATTAGAAGAGTGGGCAGAATTCTTATCTCAGGATTGCTCTTTTTGTTTTTATCTGATTTTATGAAGCAATACTTTGATGGCTGGTGTATGTAAACAACTTGTTTCATATGCTATTGTAATATAATCTCATTTTTCCTTCTATTTTGCATTTCCTGAATTTAGTTCCTTCTTTGCAACCTCTATTCTCTCATTTTTTGCAGAAAGAAAACTTGAACTTCGCTTTAATACAATAATTTATAAGCTTTGGATTCTTTAATACAATTTTCAACTTTTGGCTTGGAAGGAAAATGTTCACATTTTCCAACCCTTATTCTCTCCATATTTTGCATGAATGTTTCTATTATTACATTTTAACTTCTCTTTGAACCATGAAGACTGCAGCAAGTCTCAAACATAGATAATGTATCCCTTTTGGAAAAAATCCCAAACCCATATATTTGAACCATCAAGACCATTGAAACAAAGATAAAAGAGAATCTATTTCTTTATAATGTTTCCGAAAGATTGCAAAAGATTCGCCAATCTAAATATAACGAGAGGGCACATAACCGACTTTCACCAATAGAAGCCTCAAAGATTAAACGTATACCACCTCCCAGAGAAGTAATCTTATCTTGCTTGGTGAAGAAGTATCAATGGCATCAGCATAGCCATTGGCATGGCACGGTTAACATTGAATTTCGAGGATTGATATAGTAGATGGTGGTTCTGAATAAGCAGGTGGTGGTGTTAGAGTACATTTGTTAAGAACCAGAACGGTTTGTCTTGCTAATGCCCTCTCTTCCAGTCATCTGGGTTGGCACATCACACTCCAAAAATCAATAAGCATTCCAGTTCTTGCTTGTTCAAATTCATATTCAGTCTCGCTTACGACAGCTACATCAGTAATATTTTCTGCTTCGAACTTCCCAAAGCCGCTGCCTACTGCTTTGGGAAGAATCATGTACATGTTGGAAAAATGCTTATGAGTAAGCATTTTGAGGCTCAATTTTAAGCATGGTCCACTTCGTGTTAGTGGTTGTTATTGAATGATTCGGATACTCCTCCGTGAGTACTTCGAAATGGTATATTCATATACTTAAAATGGTGCTTGGGTGAATGAGAAATTGTTGCTCAAAGTTCACCCATTGGTGTTGGAAAATAAAGAGAAGTTAGCTTGTCCCATATGGGAAAGCTATAGAGGGAAAATTGTGCTTATATATGATTGCTCATATATAGATGGGTAAGAGTTATAAGGATAGAGGCTCCCTCTACGTGCGCGCAGGGGGGTGCAAATCAAAATCCAAACAGGCTTGGCTCGCGTGTCATGCGTACACGAATGCCGGACCAAATTGTGCGGGCCCGGCCCAGCCGAATTTCTGTGTTTTTCGTTTTTTTCCTATATAAACAATACTCAGATTTTGTTTACAACACAAAGAATAACTTACTCGTACGTTTTCCGTTGTATCCTGGGAAACATCGTCTCACGTTCTACTGCACCTACGGTAGGGGACAAATTTGTTTTAAGGATATTGTTGAAATCAACAAGCCTCGGAATAGTGAAGATTTGGGCTGATTTCAGGGTCCGCTCATCAGCCTCTGCCTCCGCTCGCCAGCCTCTGCCTCCGCTCATCAGCCTCTGCCTCCGCTTGCCAGTCTCTGCTCTCAGCGTCAGCCTCCGCTCTCAGGGTCTGCCTCTGCTCTCAGCCTCTGCCGTCTGGGTCTGCTCTCAGGGTCCGCCGTGAGGGTCCGCTCTGTGCGTCTGATTTCAGGGTCTGCCGAGAAGGTCTGATTTCAGGGTCTACCGGGCTAAATTTAAGTCTAATTCGGATTTCCTTGTAACTACCGAAATATTTGTAATATTTGTATTACAGTCTTAAAACAAATTCGACTCAGTGGATATGGAAATCAGTCCAAACATAGTAAATCCGAATATGGCAGCCTCTTCGGCTGGCCAGAATGTTGTGGTAGCCCCCGTGGCTGACCAAAGTGCAGTGGCAGCCTCTTCGGCTGGCCAACTTGCTTCAGCCTCTGGGCTTAATATGGCATCCGATGTGGCTGGCCAAGCTGTTGCTGCCTCTATGGCTAGACAACCTGTTGGGCATGTGAGCCATGTCAATCCTGCTGCGGAAAAACCTGAAAAATTCAGTGGTCAGAATTTCAAAAGGTGGCAACAGAAAATGCTCTAAAGGAAGATGGCAACAGAAAATGCTCTACTTGACCACGTTGAACCTTGCGAGGTTTCTAAAGGAAGATGCTCATGTACCCGCGGAGGGTGAGATTGATATCCAAGTGATCAGTGCGATCGATGCTTGGAAACATTCTGAATTCCTATGTCGGAATTATGTGCTGAATGGGCTAAGTGATTCCTTGTACAGTGTGTACGCCGGAATGAAAACAGCTAAAGAGCTTTGTGAATCTTTAGATCGAAAATATAAAACTGAGGATGCCGGTACTAAGAAATTTGTCGTAGGTCGTTTCCTAGATTTTAAGATGATTGATTCCAAAACTGTGTTAAGCCAAGTACAAGAACTACAGATTATACTAGCAGAAATTCATGCTGAGGGGATGAGTTTAAGTGAAACCTTCCAAGTAGCCTCGATAATTGAGAAACTACCACCGGGTTGGAAAGATTTCAAGAATTATCTAAAGCATAAGCGAAAAGAAATGAGCATTGAAGACTTGGTTCTTAAGCTGAGAATTGAGGAAGATAACCGAGTGTCGGACAAGAGAGGAATGACTCATGAGGCCAAAGCAAATGTTGTCGAACATGGCCATAAAAACAAGAACCTCAAGAACAAAGGGTCAAAGATGGGCCCTAAATGAGGAGTTTCCAAGAAATTGAAATTTCAAGGAAGATGCTTCAACTGTGACAAAATGGGTCACAAGTCTTCTGAGTGCAGACTGCCGAAGAAGAAAAAGAAACAAGAGGCTAATGTGCTGGAAAACATGACTCAAGATGTTTCAGACATTAATCTTTCTGCTGTGGTTTCTGAGGTGAATCTGGTGGGTTATAACCTAAGAGAGTGGTGGATTGATACTGGTGCCACTCAACATGTGTGCTCGGACAAGAGCATGTTTTCTTCATTTGAGCCTGCTGGTAATGGGGAAAAAATATACATGGGAAATTCAGCAACATCTGAGATTGAAGGTCAAGGAAAGGTGATTCTGAAGATGACTTCTGGAAAAGAGTTGACTTTGAACAATGTTCTGTATGTACCTGAAATACAGAAGAATCTTGTGTCTTGGATCGCTTATGAACAAGCACAGATTCCGAATGGTGTTCGAGTCTGATAAAGTAGTTTTGACTAAAAATGAGATGTATGTGGGAAAATGGTATGTAACTGATGGGCTTTTTAAGCTCAATGTAATGGTTGTTAAACCCAAAAATATCAATAAAGCTAGTTCTTCTGCTTATATTGTTGAGTACTCTAATATTTGGCATGATAGATTAAGACATGTTAATTTTAATTCATTGCGAAAATTAATTAACATGAATCACATTCCCAATTTTTAAATTGATAACATACATAAGTGTGATACTTGTGTTGAGGCAAAAACTAGATCATCTTTTCATAGTATTGAAAGAAACTCTGAACCACTTGATCTAATTCATACCGATGTATGTGATTTTAATTCAATACAATCGAGAGGCGGTAATAAATATTTTATTACCTTTATTGATGATTGCACAAGATTTTGTTAGACAATTATGACCCATAGCGTCACTGTTTGTAAAAGACATTGTGTTTTTGTACAAAATTAACTATGTAGTAATGAAATTGCCTTTTACCGTTTCGTAATTTATTTACTCTGATATAGATAATAATGGTAGAAGTCCTTATGATTAGTTCCGGATTGAGATGATATGAGACAGTATCAATCCATAAAGGTTTAATCATTAAATATCCCTAGTCGTAGTATTATCGAGACTGGACATCGATAATGTGGAATAGACTAGTATTGCACTTGTGGCGTGTGAGGGCATAACGACACAGTTCTCATATGTTTAAGTATTGGATACTTATGCAAGTGCGATAGGAGGTTGTGTTTTACCGATGGTACGGAAAACAGCTTCGCTCTGGATAGACCCCGCGGAATCCCATTGGTAGTATGTATATGTGTCTATGGGAGTCCGCTTCAGGGTAGGTGTATTTGGTCTTAACCTTAGACTTGCATCGCTAGTACTTGCGACAATTGGTAAACTTTCGTTTTGGTCGTCCAGGGCTTTAACAGGTTCTGTGTACGCCTCTACTAGGTTTATTGAGAATCGTAGTGTATTGGATGTGATGTCAAGATGGAAGTATCACTTCAGACATATGGAGATGATGATCACGCAGGGATTCAGAACTAGTTCTCTATAGTGTTGCAACCATCGAGATAATATGACAAGGTCATGATTATCCGATTCAAAGAGACTAGTTGCTTGATATCCGATATGTGCTTCGTACGGGGCAGATACTATTCCAGCCCCAGGCCTTGCACGTGACATCAGATACTGGATCGCTATACGCAATACGACGTATACTACGCCTGACATAGATTATATATATTCTAGTAAGAATATTTCTGGAGAATTGGGTAGGCACGGTGCTTTGCTAGAAGCCAACCATGTCTTGTAAATCGGTAAGCACGTGGTACGAGGTACTCACTTTATCGGATAGTCCGATAACCGGATTTACTGCCAACATATCCAGAGATCTCTTGGGTCGCTTCCCAAAGATTCACCGATGACAGTTGACTCGATTAGAATTAATCTGGGATTAATTAAGAGAGAGAAAATTAATCTGGGATTAATTGAAGCTTTATTTAATCTGGGATTAAATGTGTTCGGAAGAGAGAGAACGCTTAATCGGTAAAATAAATTTAATAGTTAAATTTAATTTTTCTATTTAATTTATTCGTATGGGCTAAAATTAATATATCGGATATATTAATATGAATTGGATTTCATTACGAAATTAAAGTCGGACTTTAATACGAACGAACGAATTAATTTAGAATTAATACGTAAACGACGTTCGTAATATATTTGCGAGGCATCGTTATTCAATTAAATTAGATTTAATTATTTAGCGACGAAAGTTCGTTTAATCGGATTAAACGGATCCGAGCCGCGGTAAATGTTCGTAGAGACATTTGAATTTTGAATTCAAATGTGGGGCCCACTTCACATGTGGTAGTTGGGAGGGTAGTTGGCATTTATGACAAACCATTTACTTTCCAACCACCTTGGAATGGTTTTGGTGAAACCATTTACCCAACCACCTTGTTTAGGTGAAAATGGTAAATTGGTTTTTACCAAAAGGCATCTCTCTCTCTCATTTTGTAACACTTGAACAAAATACAAACCCTAGAAACACATGGCTTGGGCGTGAGCTTCTTTTTCTTCTTCTCATTGATTTTGTGGCAAAATCAAGTTAGCTAGCACTTCAAAGATCAACAAAGGTGATAGGGAAACATCTTCAAGAGTTGGAATCAACACTTTAAGCTTGGAACTTGGAGTTCTCTTCTCAAATTTTAAAAGCTTAAATCCATTCGTTGTAAGTATTTCTGCAACTTATAATGATCTTAATCACTTGTTTTCATGCTTATTAGATCCTTGGCATGTTCTAGGAACACTAACAGATTTTGCTATGTGTACTTGATGAAAAGCAATGACGAAGCTATAGAGAAATTTGTTCTCTATAAGAATGAAGTTGAGAACCAACTGAATAAAAGAATTAAAGAGTTAAGAAGTGATCGTGGTGGTGAGTATGTTTTTCCTTTTGAATCACTTTGTGAACAAAATGGAATCATACATCAAACCACAGCTCCTTATTCACCTCAATCCAATGGGATTGCGGAACGGAAGAATCGTTCCTTGAAAGAGATGATGAACGCTATGTTAATCAGCTCTGGCTTACCTCAGAATATGTGGGGAGAAGCTGTCTTATCAGCTAATTACCTTTTAAATAAGGTACCACGGAAAGAAGTAGGGAAAACTCCTTATGAAATGTGGAAAGGAAGAGTACCTTCCTATAAATTCCTACGAGTGTGGGGGTGTCTTGCCAAGGTAGTCATTCATCCACCTAAGAAGGTGAAGATATGACCAAAAACTGTTGATTGTGTTTTAATAGGATATGCACACAACAGTAATGCTTATCGATTTCTTGTGTATGAGTCTACTGTACCAGATATTCACAAGAATACGATAATGGAGTCGAGGAATGCATCATTTTTCGAATATGTTTTTCCCTGTAAAACTAATTCGAATTCAAAAGTGCAAAAACGGGCACATGAGACTATCATTGAAGATAGTCAGGACCGAGAACACATAAATGTTCCAGAGGATCAACAAGTTGTTGAACTTGAACCAAGACGTAGCAAAAGAGCTAGAACGGAAAAATCATTTGGTCCAGATTTTCTGACATTTTTGCTAGAGAATGATCCACAAAGCTATAACGAAGCTGTAAGGTCAGCTGATGGTGCCTTGTGGAAAGATGCCATCAATAGTGAAATTGAATCCATCTTACAAAATCACACCTGGGAGTTAGTGAATCTTCCTCCAGGATGTAAACCTTTAGGGTCCAAGTGGATTTTTGTGGATGCTGGTTTTCGGCCGAGGTCCACAATCAAAATTTGTAGGTTGGGGGAATTAGCGATCCTGCAAGACAAATGTAGAATGAGCGGGAGTAGACTGCCCACCGGTGTGGTGGGTGCCGGGGGCACTCCGACGCTCAAGTCAGTAGTATGAAATGAGCAGTAAATATGTAAAATGTGAAAGTAAGGCTTATTATTACCTTGAATTTCTTTTGGTGACCGTGAGGGCGGTGGCAAATATTTTTGGAAATAGAAAGCTCTCAGAACTTGTGTCAGAGAATAGAAGCTTGTAAGAAGGATCTGAAGCCTGCCTTGAACCCTGAGTTATCTTCCCTTTTTATAGATCTGAAAAGAGATTACTTTGTAGCGTGATAAAAGCTGGCAACGGGCCTGACATTTCTAGCTAAGGGACCCACAACGTGCCTTGGATCTAACTTTCGGCGCTGCATGTGTTTGTGTTTAGAAAAAGAGGAATAGTTAGTAACAATTGTGTTTTATGCTGTCTATTTATTTGGCTTTATATTTGTAGTGTTATGTACCAATGGAATAAGGTCTTTTGGGCTGGGTTTTCCAATATGGTGTTTAAGGGCCATATTTGTGGGCTTTTGGTATTGAGTTTGACGTGAAAAGACGGTTTTACCCTCGGGTCCAAATTTGGCCCGTACAGTTTGTTCCCTACTCTTTAAGTCAAAAAGTTTTTGACTTTGAGAGTAATATATCGAATGTATCATCTCAGATCTGATCTTGGTATGTAAACTTTTTCTGAACCTTTTGGAGTAGTCATAAGTTAAGACTTCAACTTAATCTTTACAAGACATGTAGAAATGTCTCCAGTTTACTGAACCAGTTGAAGATCAGGTCTTTGTCTAATTCCGCCTGAACCAATGGGGAATGTTCCCAATCGACTGTACCTGGTGAAGGTCGGGATAAACCCCATACTACGGGTCCAAAGACCAGGGGAAACTCTAATGTCGTTTGGGCCAGATGAAGGCCAGGTCTAGAAATTGACTCTAAATGAGTCATGTGGATTGTTCCCAGTCGACTGAACCTTATGAAGGTTAGGATAATCTCCATACTACGGGTCCAAATACCAAAGGAGATTTCAATGTCGTCTGGACCAGATGAAGGCCGGGTCTTGAACTTGACTCCATAAAAGTCATGGGGATTGTTCCCAGTCGACTGAACCATATGAAGGTTAGGATAATCTCCATACTACGGGTCCAAATACCAAAGGAGATTTCAATGTCGTCTGGACCAGATGAAGGCCGGGTCTTGAACTTGACTCCATAAAAGTCATGGGGATTGTTCCCAGTCGACTGAGCCAGATGAAGGTCAGGATAAACCCCATACTACGGGTCCAAAGACCAGGGGAAACTCTAATGTCGTCTGGGCCAGATGAAGGCCAGGTCTTGAACTTGAATCCATATGAGTCATGGGGATTGTTCCCAGTCGATGAACCAGATGAAGGTCAGGATAATCCCATACTACGGGTCCAAAAACCAGGGGAAACTCTATTGTCGTCTGGCCAGATGAAGGCCAGGTCTTGAACTTGACTCCATATGAGTCATGGGGATTGTTCCCAGTCGACTGAACCAGATGAAGGTCAGGATAAACCCCATACTACGGGTCCAAAGACCAGGGGAAACTCTAATGTCGTCTGGACCAGATGAAGGCCAGTTTTGAACTTGACTCCAAATGAGTCATGGGGATTGTTCCCAGTCGACTGAACCATATGAAGGTCAGGATAATCTCCATACTACGGGTCCAAAGACCAAGGGAGATTTCAATGTCGTCTGGACCAGATGAAGGCCATGTCTTGAACTTGACTCCAATAAGTCATGGGGATTGTTCCCAGTCGACTGAACCATATGAAGGTTAGGATAATCACCATACCACGGGTCCAAAGACCAATGGGGATTTCAATGTCGTCTGGACTAGATGAAGGCTAGGTCTTGAACTTGACTCTAAATGAGTCATGGGGATTGTTCACAGTCGACTGAACCAGATGAAGGTCAGGATAAACCCCATACTACGGGTCCAAAGACCAGGGGAAACTCTAATGTCGTCTGGACCAGATGAAGGCCATGTCTTGAACTTGACTCTAAATGAGTCATGGGGATTGTTCCCAGTCGACTGAACCATATGAAGGTTAGGATAATGGGTATATTGTCGAATGAGTTCATCAACAAGTTTCAAGATATAGCCGTGTAGATGTAGACTGGGATGAACATCAAGTCTCAAGTCATAACTATATGTGGTATTTATGACAATTCCCGAGCTATATACTAGATGATGTCGGCTGAGATTCATATCATATCTCAAAATATGCAAGTGTACTAACTATAACAATCCCCAACTACAGACTAGATGATGTCGGCTGGTCATCAATAAGTCCCAAAATACAGACATGTAGTGTCGATTTTGATCAATGTTACGCCCCAACCTACACGTTGAGATGTTAACTAAGTATCCTTATTAGTCTCAAGTCAAGGAGGTGTTGTGTCGACTGGGTTTTTCTTTAATCCCCGAGATGTATGTCGATTGGGACAGACACAAGCATCAATTCCTCTCATGCATGTCAACGGAGTATCATCACCCAATTCAATACATGCATGTCGACTGAAGTATACTTACAATCACTTCATGCATGCATGTCGAGTGAAACAATCATCACAAAGGTAAAGAATATTATCACCCTATATAAGAATGTCGATTGAAGTAAACCTGCAATGACTTCATGGATGTTTGTCGATTGAAGTGATTACACGAATCATTATGCATGTCGGGTGGAGTAAAATCATTTCATGAATGGACTAGAATACAAATAAGGTCTCATAACTATGTCGACTGAAAGAATTCTACTATAAATTAGATAATATGTCGAATGGAATAAACCTGCAGATATTCAATACATGTTGTCGATTGAAGTAATTAGATGAAGCATTCTCATGCATGTTAATTTGAGTGTACCTGAAAAAGACGCAAGTCGACTGAAAGAATTACGTGTAACATGAACCTGCACAATTCTCTTGTAATGATGTCGACTGAAGTAAACATCCAAATATTTAATACATGTTGTCGACTGAAGAAAACCTGCAACCGCTTTATACATATTCAGAAGTCATTATATGTCGACTGACATAACGTTAAGAATTCAACACTCATACATGTTGAATGAAAGAACTTTCTATGAATCATATACTAAAGTCGATTTGACTTCACTTTAGAATGGAGGTGTGCTCTCTCCGGAGAATGTTAACTGACAGATGTCATCTTACGGTCTTCTTTATTGTAAATTACACTTGGTTGAGGATGGGCCTAAGGATGTCTTGAGCCCAAGTTCATCTATTAAACCCTAGTGGGATTTTCGAGGCGTCTTTTGGAGGGAAATCGAAGCGCCAAAATGGTGAGTATAAGAATGGGTTTTGAGTCATTTGGTCTCACACAAGGATTTCTCTCGGTTGGCAAGTTTAAGGGAGCTCTCAAGATCTTCAAGGTACTCTTCATACCTTTCTTCATATTCTTCAACATCTTCAAATGTTCTTAGTGTAGATTCAAACTGTTCTTAGTCAAATTGGTTATTCGATCTTGAAAGATTTAGCGAATTTTTTGGGATTATGTTTGTGATTTAGACGGATTTAGATCTTCAAAGGAGTAAGTATTTTAGGGAATTTGTGTTTGTTGCTTGGAAAATGTCGAGTGAGGATTCGTTGGGTAGTTTAGGTACTCAAATTGACAAGTATATTGAACAACCTATGAATGATTCGAGTGATGAAGAAACTTATAGGGATTGGTCGCATGAAGATTTTATAGAGGCTGGAGTCGTAACTATAGCTAAACCACCGTTAGGAATACCCACCGAAGTTACACCACTGAGATCACTACCCACCATTGAGGAGTCGAGTGAGATTCTAAGTACGAGCGAACCAACAAATATCTTAACCAAGAATCCAGCTAGTCGAGTGACTGTAAGATCAATGAGAGAAATGAAATTGAAATATAGATTTCCTCCATCAATTGAAGTAAGGTTAGCGTCGCCGACTGAAAGGATAGATTACAAAATTCCTGGGTGGATTGGGTTTTACGAACGCCCATTTGTTGATGGATTCAGATTCCCCATTCCAAAGTTAGTATGGGAAGTGTTGAATCACTATCAGCTGGCTCCATCTCAACTAATGCCAAACACTTGGAGGATTCTACTGTCGATTGAGTGTATGTCTTTCGAATTGGGGATCGTGTTCGGGGTGCGAGAATTATTGTATACTTACTATATGAAAGAACACCTGAGAGAAAAAGGGAGATATCACTTGTATCTCCGCCAAAAGAGGGAGCATTTGGTATTGGGACTTACAACAAATGACAGAGGGGATTGGCAAAAAAGTTATTTCTTCGTGAGAGGAGAGAGTGTGTTTGGGTCGAATGGGAGTGGAGAAATACCAGAGCATTGGAACTCGTCGAGTGAGTATATTTTCATCCTTAAATACTCTAAATTTATAACTTGTATGACTGTAAATATTCTTCTTTTCTTCTTCCAGGTCTTCAGTTGAATAGAAAGTTTGATACTACTCGTCGAGCCATCACAAACACGAATCACATCCTCGGTTTGCCTGATTCGAAGAGGAATTGGAAAGCTGCTTTAGAAGAGAGGAGACTGAGGTTAACTCCACTGTGGAAAGAAGTGATTTATCCTGAAGGTACCCCATTGGCTTTGAGTAAGCATATTTTGGCCGTGATATTGTGCACTTGGGCGATTGAGGTTACATTTGGAAGGCTGCTATTTCTAACATCGCTGACCCCTGAAGAATTTTTATGCGCAGCTGAAATGATGTCGGGTCCATTTAAGGTGCCAAAACTCGATGAAATGAGGAGCCGGAGGAAGACTAAGAAAGCTAAAGACAAGGAGCCTGAAGCCGTTGAATTGGAAATCACCAAACCAACTGAAGTCGTTCCGGTTAATGTTCCTGAATCAATGACACAGCCGATTGAGAAGGTCTCTGCCTCAAAGAAGAGGAAGGCAGTAGTAGAAGTGGAGGAAGACGCAGAAGGCGTTGTAGTGAGGATTCCCCACGGGTCTACTGCAATTTCGGATCCTTCCAGCCTCTCTAAATTTATTAAGCGTCTGCTGCTGGAAGAAGACGAGCAACGGTTGACTGAGTTGGGTCCAACCGAAACAAGCAAGAAGATTGCGGCTCTAAGTTATCAGGTATTTATTTTTGAAAACATGTATATCCATTTATAGACGTCGTATGGAATGTACTAAGTGAAGTTCGTTTCAGGTTATGGAATGTGGCCTCTTCATGCAACAGTATGCTGAATTAAACCAAAGGAGGATGAGGGATTTAGAGAAGGCCAATACAGCCGTCAGAAAGATTTCGCTGAACTAAAAGCAAATTTTGACGCTACCGAAAGGAAGTTAAGAAAGGTGGAAAAGGAACTGAAAGAGACTCAAGCAACACTGAAATTGGAGAAAGAAGTCTCTGAGGCTACCAATGAAGCGTTCAAAGAAAGTGTGGAGAGCTTGACGAAGGAAAAGGCCGAATTGCTTGAGCAACTTGAATTGGTTGCCTTTGAATCAATGATGAAAGAGAGGAGCAGTCTAATGGAAGAATATTTAGCTGGTCAGAATGTCGCTTGGAAGCCGAAGAAATGGATTCGAGAATATGAGAGGTTGGCTGCTGGGGTCTCCCTTACAAGTGAGGGTGAAGAAGAAGAAGAGGGAGAAAAGGTGCTCTCGAAAGAGGCTGTCAAGGAAAAACAAATGGCCACTGGAGAAGCCGAAGAAGAAATGGCCATAACGGAGAAACAGGCTGAAACGGTTGAGGTTCCCGGATCGACTGAAATTATCCCTATCGTTCCCAGCCAGACTGTTGAAGTTCCACCAGTGGATGCTCAGCTTGACCCTGAAGTCCAGGCGACCGAAAGGCTCGTAGAATGAAATATGCAGTCGTACCTTTATTTTGTTTTTTTGTAATGGAAAACTTCAAAACTTTAATGATATAATTTTCTTTTTGGTTGAAGTCAAAGTTTTTCAATTTTGTTTAGTCGTATGGACCTCGGAACACTAAATTATTCTTCACACAATAATTTTTATTATCCAACAATTTTACTGGCCGAATGGGCTACGGCAAAGAAAAATAAAAATTACCGGTAAAATAGTTTGAGATGAATTGCATTCCAGCTATTTTGTATTGGTCTTCCTTCTGTCGTTTCCAATTTGTAGGCACCTTGGCCAATGATCTTTGTAATGACGTATGGGCCCTCCCAATTTGGTCCCAGCTTCCCATCTTTGACTTCTTTGGTATTCTGAAAAACTTTGCGTAGAACCCAGTCTCCTTCTTTGAATGTCCTGCACCTGACATTCTTGTTGAAATATTTGGCCATTTTTTGTTGATGAGCAGCAAGTCGAATGGAGGCCTGTTCCCTTAATTCATCAATTGTATCAAGGCTGTAATTCAAGAGCTGTCGATTGGTATCTTCTTCAAGCCATTGGTAACGCGGAGTAGGAACAATTCCTTCGGCTGGGACTACTGCTTCGCACCCAAACGCAAGAGAGAATGGGGTCTGCCCAGTCGACGAACGGGCTGTAGTTCTGTAGGACCATAGAACTCCTGGAAGTTCATCTGCCCATCTCCTTTTGATTTCTCCAATCTCTTCTTCATTATGTTCATGATTGTTTTGTTGGACGATTCAGCTTGACCATTGGCTTGAGGAAAACGTGGGGTTGAGAAGTTTAATTTGATTCCCCAATTCTTACAGAAATCTTGGAAACGGTAGCTGATGAATTGAGATCCATTATCAGTTACAATTTCTCTTGGCAATCCGAAACGACAAATGATGTTCTTCCAAATGAAGTTTTGCACTTCCCTGTCTCGAATTTTGGCGAAAGCCTCAGCTTCGATCCACTTGGTATAGTAATCTGTAAGGGCAAGCATGTAGACTCGTTGTCCCGGGGCTATAGGGAGCTTTCCAACGATGTCCATTCCCCATTTCATGAAAGGCCAAGGTGACAGTATCGGCCTGAGCTTCTCTGGTGGTAAATGTGAGATGGGGGCAAATCTTTGACATTTCTCGCACCTACGAGTGAATTCGACCGAATCAGCACGCATAGACGGCCAATAATATCCTGTCGTGTGGGCTCGGCATGCTAGGCTTCTTCCGCCTGAATGGTTTCCGCATTCGCCTTCATGAAGCTCGGCTAATACGCATTGGGCTTCCTCTGGAGTAAGACATTTAAGGTAGGGACCGGAAAGTGATCTCCTTAAAAGTTGCTCATCATGTAGTGTGAATCTGGCATCTAGCCGTTGAATCTTTCGCGCTTCCATTTTATCTTCTGGTAGCATGTCGCTTATTTTACAATTGGAGTCAACCATGAGTCGTCTGATTTGATTGTGGTAACTTCCTGGATTTCGCTTTTCCAAATTGCTGGCCACTGAAAATAAACAACTGGGATGGAATGAATTTTCTCTCCTTCAATTGTCGAACCCAGCGTAGCTAAAGCATCTGCGTGCGTGTTTTCATTTCTGGGGACTTGACAAATGGTCAGTTGCTCAAATGTCGACTGAAGTTCTTTCACCTTTTGTAGATAAGACGCCATCTGTGAATCTCTAGCTTGATATGAACCCTGGAATTGATTGACAATTAATTGGGAATCTGTCTTTACTTCAACCTTTTTGGCTCCAAGTTCTCGAGCCAAGTTTAAGGCTATGAGGGCCTCGTATTCGGCTTCATTGTTGGTAACTCTGAAGTCGCACTTGATTGCCTGTTGCACCACATCGCCTTCTGGAGTGGTAATCACAATCCCTAAGCCGCATCCACGTTTGTTGCTTGATCCGTCGACTGCGAGCTTCCATGTGGCCGATGGATTAATGCAATGGATTTCTTTCAGCTGGTGCCTGTAGACTGGGACTGAAATCAGCCACAAAATCTGCAAGTGCTTGTGACTTGATCGCAGTCCGTGGTTGGTAGGTAATGTCGTGTTCTCCAAGCTCCACAGCCCATTTCGTCAATCTCCCGGAAAGCTCGGGTTTATGGAGAATGCTTCTCATTGGGTAAGATGTGTAAACTGTGATTGAATGCCCTTGAAAATATGGCCGTAGCTTTCTCGCTGCCGTTATCAAAGCTAGTACCAATTTTTCCATAAGAGGGTAGCGTGACTCCGTATCCAATAGCGCTTTACTTACATAGTAGACTGGGAGTTGAGTACCATCTTCCTCTCTGATCAGGACCGCACTTACTGCTTGCTCTGAAACTCCTAAATAAAGAAAAAGCCTTTCGTTGTCGAGTGGCTTCGACAAAAGAGGTGGAGAAGACAAGTATCGTTTGAGTTCTTTCAATGCTTCCTCGCAGGCTGGAGTCCATTCAAAATTCTTGGCTTTCTTCAAGGCGGAGAAGAATAGGAAACTTTTGTCGGTTGATTTTGAAATGAATCTATTCAGTGCAGCAATTCTTCCAGCTAGTCGCATGACGTCTTTAGGATTGGTAGGAGAAGGAATGTCGAGTATAGATTTGATCTGACTTGGATTGGCCTCTATCCCTCGTCGCGTAACCATGTATCCAAGAAATTTTCCTGAAGCGACACCAAAAGCACATTTCGTAGGATTCAATTTCATGCCATACCTCCTCATTGTGTCGAATGCCTGTTCCAAATGTGATAGATGTTGTTCGGCTTCTAATGATTTCACCAGCATATCGTCTATGTAGACCTCCATTGTTTTCCCAATTTGTTGAGAAAACATTTTGTTTACCATACGTTGATAAGTAGCTCCAGCATTTTTGAGGCCGAATGGCATTACCTTGTAGCAATAAATGCCTCTGTTGGTGACAAAGGTTGTCTTCTCTTGGTCGCTTGGATGCATGAGGATCTGATTGTAGCCTGAATACGCATCCATGAAACTTAACAATTCATGGCCTGCGGTAGCATCCACCATTGAATCAATATGAGGCAATGGGAAAGAGTCTTTGGGACATGCTTTGTTCAAATCTGTGAAGTCGATGCAGACTCGCCATTTCCCATTCTTCTTTCGTACTATCACCACGTTAGCTAACCATTCTGGGAATTGGACCTCCATAATGGCTCCATTTTGTAGCAATTTCTGGACTTCTTCATCAATAATCTGATTTCTCTCCGGGGCGAACTTTCTTCTTTTCTGTATGACAGGAGGAAAGCTTGAGTCCACATGGAGTTCATGGGTGATTAATTCTGGGTCGATCCCGGTCATATCTTCATGAGACCAGGCGAAGCAATCATGTTGTTTCATCAAAAAATCAATTAAGTCTGCCCGTAGCTTGGGGTCTAGATTAGCCCCAATCTGTGCTTTATGGTCATTATGTTGCGGGTGAATTTGGACTTCGTCGAGCTCCTCAATACTCGGTAGGTCTGGTGATGATGCATCAGACCCTTTCATTATTGCTATGCTGACTGAGTTTTTGCTTTTAAAGTCGTTTGGTAACAACTTCTAGAAGCAGATTGGTCTCCTTTAATCTCTTGGACTCCCCATCTTGTAGGGAATTTAAGTACTTGATGGTAAGTTGATGAGACTGCCCTCATCTCATGGATCCAAGGTCTGCCAACGATCAAGTTGTAGGCTGAGGGACAATCGAGGACCAAAAATGAAGTCAACTTATTGATTCCTCCCGCATAGACTGGAAGAGTTATTTCTCCAATGGTGAATTTATGTTCACCGCTGAACCCGATAAGAACAGTTGACTTCCTGTTGATCTTTTCTATCTCGGTTCCCATGTCGGAAAGTGCTGCCCTGAAGATGATATTTGCTGACGAACCTGTGTCGACTAAGATTCTTTTGACCATAAAATTTGCAATCTGCAATGAGATTACCAGCGCGTCGTGATGTGGATTCATTCGACTGGAATTACTGTCGTCTGAAAATTCAATTGCAAGGTTTGTACACGTCTCCTCTATTGACATAGTCGAATGGAAAAGACCCATTGTTGCAACTCTGGCATGTCGTTTCGCTGCTGAGTATGAAATACCACTAACTTCAGAACCACCAGAAATAAAACTTACAGTATTGTTGATTGGTGGTGGTGGTATGGGGCCATCTTCTTTATCATTTCTCCTGGCCATTGTAGCCTTGCCCTTATCTGTGAGCAATTCCTTCAAGTGCCCTTTATTCAGCAATTCCAATACTTCCAATCTCAGAGCCACACAATCTGCTGTCGTATGGCCATAATCTCGATGAAACTCACACCACTTGCTGATATCTTTCTTGACTGAATAATCTCTGGAGCGTGGGGGCCACCTTACCTCGCTTCCCATCTTCTTGAGTACCGAAACCAGTTCCCCTGGGGAAACAGTAAAATTGTAGTCTGGGAGTCTCTCCCTGTTAGCAGATTTGTCTTGTCCCCTGAATGGCAATGGTTGACGCTTGAAGTCCCGGTTGAAATGTTGATGCATTTTCTGATGATCCTTCCTGTCTGTTGGCCGTGGTGCTTTGTTGGGAAATTCTTTGCGCCTTTTAGTATCTTGAGTACTAATGTATTGCAAACCAGAAGAATTCTCTTTTCTTTTGTTCCTCTTGTCTTCTTCCCATCTAATTTCAATTTGGGCTCGAGCCATGGCTTGATCCATCGTGTAGCATCAGAATTTAGTGAGTTTCTTGTAAAGTCCGCTTTCTAGAAGCAAACCATTTCTGAATGCTTCTACTGCAGTAGGTTGATGTAGGTCCGGGATAGTTATCATTTCTTTATTGAAGCGAGCTACGTAGCTTCGTAAAGATTCACCTTTCCTCTGTTGGATGGCATAAAGGTCGTCTGAAGTCTTTTCAATCTTGCAAGAACTCGCGAAATGCTCTACAAATTTGTCTGCCAGATGTTGGTATGACCCAATGGACCTATATGGAAGATTGATGAACCAAGTTAGGGCTGGACCCGCCAATGTCTCCCCAAATCCTCTGCACATTCCAGCCTCCCACTGTCGATGGGTTAGGCCTGTTGACATCATCTTATATTTGTAATGGATGATGTGGTCGTCTGGGTCAGTCGACCCATCATACATTTTCATATCTGGAGGGCTGAATTTCCTTGGTAATTCTACAGAGGTGATAGTCTCAAAAAATGGTGTGTCAGAAATTGTCCCAGCTCTACTTTTCCTCATTGGTAGTTTAACGTCTGGTAGACTGGACAATATTGCTTCTTTGAACTCTAACATTTCTTTGCGCATGTTGGAGGCGACTTGCTGAGCCTGGTCGGCTGGGGAAATTGACAGAACTGTAGGATTTCTCGGATGGTCGCCTGGAGAAGGATCATCATTTGCCACATCGTTGAATGTTTCCAAAAGATTGGATGGAACTATATCATTGTTGGCATTGTCCGGGGAATCACGTTGTTGAGAGGTGGAAGAGATTAATTCCAACTGCTTCCGAAGGTTTGTATTGGAGCTTCGCATGGTCAAATTCTCCTCCTCCAAAGTTCGTAATCGTTCTTGTAGCATAGTTATTTGGGCTGCAATTGGATCTGGTGTCAACTCGCTGCTTGAAGCCATGAATGACAGTGAGAATTGTAGACCGTGAAATCTTTTGCTTGCTACAAATCGCTAAGGCCCCACGGTGGGCGCCAAATTGTGGATGCTGGTTTTCGGCCGAGGTCCACAATCAGAATTTGTAGGTTGGGGGCATTAGCGATCCTGCAAGACAAATGTAGAATGAGCGGAGTAGACTGCCCACCGGTGTGGTGGGTGCCGGGGGCACTCCGACGCTCAAGTCAGTAGTATGAAATGAGCAGTAAATATAAAAATGTGAAAGTAAGGCTTATTATTACCTTGACTTTCTTTTGGTGGCGTGAGGGCGGTGACAAATGTTTTTGGAAATAGAAAGCTCTCAGAACTTGTGTTAGAGAATAGAAGCTTGTAAGAAGGATCTGAAGCCTACCTTGAACCCTGAGTTATCTTCCCTTTTTATAGATCTGAAAAGAGATTACTTTGTAGCTGTGATAAAAGCTGGCAACGGGCCTGACATTTCTGGCTAAGGGACCCACAACGTGCCTTGGATCTAACTTTCGGCGCTGCATGTGTTTGTGTTTAGAAAAAGAGGAATAATTAGTAACAATTGTGTTTTATGCTGTCTATTTATTTGGCTTTATATTTGTAGTGTTATGTACCGATGGAATAAGGTCTTTTGGGCTGGGTTTTCTAATATGGTGTTTAAGGGCCATATTTGTGGGCTTTTGGTATTGAGTTTGACGTGAAAAGACGGTTTTACCCTCGGGTCCAAATTTGGCCCGTACAATTTTCAAAAAGAAAATGAAGGCAGATGATCAATTGATAAGTACAAAGCAAGACTTGTAATTAAAGGTTACAGACAACGTGAATATCTTGATTACTTTGATACTTATTCCCTGTAACGAGAATAAATTCCATAAGGATGATACTAGCGATTGCAGCTTTGCGCAATCTTGAGGTACATCAGATGGATGTGAAAACAACCTTTCTGAATGGAGATTTAGATGAAGAAATCTACATGGAACAACCTGAAGGCTTTATAGCTCCAGGACAAGAAAAGAAAGTTTGTAAGTTAGTTAAATCCTTGTATGGATTGAAACAAGCCCCGAAACAGTGGCATAAAAAGTTTGATGACACCATGTTGGCAAATGGTTTCAAAATCAATGAATGTGATAAATGCATTTATGTCAGAGAGACAGAAGTTGGCTATGTCATTTTATGTCTCTACGTTGATGACATATTGATTGTCGGGAGTAATGTTAAAATGGTGAAATCTACCAAGAATATGCTGAAATCCAAGTTTGACATGAAAGACATGGGTCTAGCAGATGTCATTCTGGGAATAAAGATCTCGAGAAGTCCTGATGGGCTTATTCGTGATCAGTCGCACTATGTGGACAAGATTCTTGGTAAATTCAACAATGATGATTCTGTTGTGGCTAGAACTCCTTTATATGTGAGTCTACACCTATCGAAGAATATGGGAGAAGGTATATCTCATGTAGAATACTCTAGAGTGATCGGGAGTTTGATGTATCTATCGAGTTGTACAAGGCCTGATATAGCCTGTACAGTAAACAAGCTCAGCAGATATACGAGTAATCCAGAGGTTGATCACTGGAAAGCAATATTGAGAGTACTTAGGTACTTACGTTTTACTCGTTATTATGGGTTGCACTATCATAGATATCCAGCTGTAGTCGAAGGATACAGTGATGCTAATTGGATATCTGACATGAAAGACTCAAAGTCTACTAGTGGCTATGTGTTTACACTAGCAGGTGCATCTATATCATGGAAATCCTCCAAACAGAATGTGATAGCCAGATCTACAATGGAATCGGAATTCATTGCATTAGACAAGTGTACTGAAGAAGCAGAATGGCTTCAAAATTTTCTAGAGGATATTCCAAGTTGGCCTAAGCCAGTGCTAACAATTTGCATTCATTGCGATAGTCAATCTGCAATTGGAAGGGCACATAACAATATGTATAATGGTACGTCTAGACATATTCGTCGTAGACACAATACCGTTAGACAATTACTCTCTACTGGAGTTATTTCGATTGACTATGTAAAGTCAAAGGATAACATTGCGGATCCGCTAACCAAAAGGTTAAATAGAGAGTTGGTTGTGAAATCATCGAGGGGAATGTGACTAAAGCCCATTAGATAAATGTTTATTACGAAGGAAAACCCAACCTTGTTGACTGGAGATCCCAAGATCTAGGTTCAATGGGACAACCTACACGTAAAATACATAATTGGTTCACTGTGGGGGGTTACCCTCTAGTCCATTCCTATGGTGAAATGAAATAGTGATGCTCGTATGGATTGAGGTTAATCAAAGGCTTTTAATGATTCTTATGCGTCGGGAATCCGAGCAGAGTATTACGAGATGCTCTTAAATAAGAAATCACATATGTGAGAGAGAAGTGGGGCCGCTTCAAAGGGAATTGGGCTCAATTCTTAGAAACTCTTGTAGAACCAGGTTGATGTTCATGGCCAAAATGAACATAATAATGAGAACTCAGATGTGTTAGGTAAAATATCTGTGTGATATTTGTTCTCCATTTACATGAACGGCAGTACAGTTCAATGACATCGCGTCCACTGTCAGCCAGTAAATGAGATATATTTTCACAATAGAAGGTTCAAAGGTTGAGACCTACCTATCCTATGCAGGTGTTGAACCGTTGAACTCTTCTAGGTCAAAATAAAATGTTTTATAAAATAATTTTATTTGACGTTTTTCGCCAATTTCATTCATGTGGGGGATTGTTGGAAAAATGCTTATGGGTAAGCATTTTGAGGCTCAATTTTAAGCATGGTCCACTTCGTGTTAGTGGTTGTTATTGAATGATTCAGATACTCCTCCGTGAGTACTTCGAAATGGTATATTCATATGCTTAAAATGGTGCTTGGGTGAATGACAAATTGTTGCTCAAAGTTCACCCATTGGTATATTCATATGCTTAAGAGGGGACGGGCCGAGATTTGTCAATTCATGTCCCGTTATGTTTATATAACCGTGACAAAAAATCATCCAAGTCACATTCGTGATGTTTTCGGAACAAAAAAAATATTCTCATCCCACATCCTGTTAAATCCCATTCCAACCCACTTGAAATTTCATGATATTTTTTACTGAGAAACAAAAGGGAAAGCAAGGAAAATGTATTTTTAGAGAATTTTCTTAAAACTAATCTAACTACTACATTAATGATAATATTTACAGCTAACAATGAGAATCTGGAAAGAAGTAACAAACCAGAAACTCCAAAGAGTTCTGTTTCCTGAAATAAGCAACAGCGAGGAAGGTTCCGCTTTCTGCAGGAAAAGAATTCACAGACCCAAAACCGCTACTCCACATTGCTTTTGCAAAAACCACAAGCCAGCAAGAAATCTGTTTCACCATATGTATTTTCTTCCCTTCTTTTTCTCCCAAAGGAAATCGATCAGTCCGATTGCATAAAATAATGTCTAGCCTCATCAGATTAAAACTCCACGCAACACTCAAAGATCTCGGATTATCTTCAATGACAAAATAAGAATTAAGATGCTTCAAAGGCCAAGATCGAATTCAATGAGCCACTTTGCTATGCTATTAACTAATACCGAGAATCACAATTTAAGATCATTCAGCTAGTGTCCCAATCAACAACTACATCCAAGCCCGGAGATGATTCTGGTGTCATTGCTTTTGCATCATCTATCATAATGTTGAGGTGAGGAAGTAATCTTTTGTAGTATCTGACGCTAATATTAATATATGGAATATAAATTCTAGGAAACACAACAGAATAGAACTGTCTGTGTTATGTGTTCATATAACATATGGAATGCCACAAAAACATGACGAGTGCTCTCGTATTCTAATTTCCACAGAGCCTGCGTTACCCACAGTCAAGGTGGCGAGACATATTTGAGATTAGCCTGTGGAGCTTCTATGGGAGCAGCACCCTGATTAGCATCTATAAACTGACTAAAGAACTATCCAACATGGGGTATGGAATGCATGCAAAACAAAGGAACGGATGAGACCCCTCAAACAAAAAAAGCAGCCCTCCAAGAAAAGACAGCAGTTCCAAAAGAAATGTGATAGAATCGCTCAGACATTGACAATAATAGGAAGTAAAATTTGAAAATAGAATGATAATTTGTATTGAACCAAACTGATTACAATAACAGTAATAATTTCAAGCAATTCAAGTGGCTTGCTCACTCCTCTCTTTTTCTTACTCAAAACATATTTTTCATGCCCCCCTCTCACACCTCAAGTGATGGCTATTTGAATAACAGAAAGCAGAAAAGATAAAATATTATCAACTAATAATATGCCAACAACTGGACTAATAATTAAATGACAAATGGCAGTGACAGCTTTCTTCATTCCTCATCCGGGTTTCCTTTTGTAGACTCTGAATTGTCCAAAGCATATTGTTCCAGCCCATGATCAGCAATTGTCTTTTTGACCTCTCTGTAGTGACATCAGATGCTGTTTCTTTCACGGGCTTATCAAGGACTCTATCAATACTCCCCCCTAAATGAACAACCTTGTCCTCAAGGTTGAATGTAAGAAGCCAAACTTTAGTAACATCAATCTTTCCACATAGAAATCTCAAATCACCCATTCTTCCATAAAGCAATTTGGCCTCAACCAATATTCCATTCTTCCAGAACTGATCAATCAAGTTATTAAAAGACCAACATCTATATTCACCCAGCTTCACTTTTCCACAAAACTTCACTACATTCACACAAAACCTCTCTTTAACTTTCACATTAGAATATTTAATACCATCTTCTTCCATTTCTATTGGTGCAATTCCAATGATAGAGTTCATTGAAAGCTTTATGGAAGTAACTTTACTCCTTTCTTTTTCAGTTGATGCAGCGAATATATCTCCCCATAGCTCTCCTATCTCATACTTTAGTGTCAGGACACCCATATTATTCAAAACTGTTGCAATCTCTGTCCTAGTTTTATGCATATAGAAACCACCCAAGCACAACTTTTCCCTAAGGTTTGGCTCTCTAGTTTTATGTTTTAAAACCCTATGGAATTCATTGCTCAACAAACTAGAGGCACAACTAAAAGCATTGGTAGTTTGAGGCAACAACTCCCACTCTTTAGATCTCAAACTGTTAATTTTCAGTACCATAAAGTCAGTATAATCCTCACCCAAATTCAAAAACAAACACAACAATTCAAGCATAGGGTCCAAGAGATGACCATGATACACAAAATCGTAAGCCAATATAGCATCAAACCCCCATCCAACGATCTCTACGTCATCAGCCTCTCCCCTCCTAAACGGAACCATATGTACAATCTCTCCTCCCAAGGATAACACCTCAGCTACATTAGCATCAACATTGACGAGAATATTGGCCACAGTGCTATTAAGAAGAGGAGCATCAGTTGGTAAAACCCATGTAGCTAAAATCAATATCTGAAACAGCCATCCAAATAAAGCAACCCATAGGAAGAAAAATGTAGCAAAACCCCCGCTTAATGAAGTATTTAAAAAATCAGAGAACCGCTTCCTAGTAAAACTCACACTAACAGCATCAACATAAGCTTGGGTTCCTATCCCATTGTTATGCAACCTCACTGCAACTAGTCTGGTGAACCCATAACCCTTGCTATTCTTAGCCAATAGCCTAATTCCATGCAGGTTACAGACTATTATTATCTTACACCCATTCACAAAAACAATTGAATTAGCAATATCAAACTTACAACTTACACCACCTACAACTCCATTTTCATCAAAACCCTCTGGACTGACTGTGAAATTGGTATCAATCCTAGCGGGCATTTTCAAGAAACCTTCTAAAACAACAAAAGGATGTGTTGACGTACCACCAATGACCCAAAATTGTTCATCCTTCCACCCGTATTCAATACTGACCCTACTCCAATTAAGATCTAGTATTCCAGTAACAAAAATGGAATTGGAAAGTAGAATAAACCACATGCTAGCAAGGTTGCTTACCTCTCGAAATATAAATTTTCCAGTGATAGGGCAAAAATTAGGAAGAGTGCAGCAGCCAATTAGCGGGATGGAGGTCAGTGGGCAACTAATAGTGTTAATGTACGCCACTGAGTGAGTTTTGAGTGATGGAGTGTCAGGAAGAGTGCAGCAGCCAATTAGCGGGATGGAGGTCAGTGGGCAACTAATAGTGTTAATGTACGCCACTGAGTGAGTTTTGAGTGATGGAGTGTCGACGTCGGAGACGGAGACAAAGAGTGCAAGATTGTAGAGTTTGATTAGTGGAGAGTGTGGCGGAAGCCACCGGAAGAGTGAGTAGTTGATTCCAACCCCAGAGTAGGCAGAAATCGGGATCTTCATTGTGAGCTCCAAGGCCGACACGGCGAGGTTAGGGGAAGACAAGAGTTGAGCGATTTGCTTGTTGACTTTATCAGACTCCTTGTGGTAATTTGTGTTGTGACGAACATGCTGGGCAGAGATGATCTTACGAGTTAAGATCGAAGTTATCGATGATGATGACAATGAAGGATGAAGTGGCTGAAGACTAGGAGTCTTCTTCGGTGCTATTATTCCTTCTCTGCGATTTTGAGGAACAAACGACAGAGCTATATTGTCAAAACCATTAAACACACCCTTCATCAGCATTTTAGGGTTTTCAACCCGACCCGGATCAAAAATCCGAACACCACTGATAGACTGCCCAGTATCTAAGTTTTGACCCGATCTGATTTCTTTAATTTTTTGACCCAGCTCTTTAACTAACCCATTCGTCTTCTTCTCTTCAAATTCAGCCATGGCTCCCTCGTCTTCAAAAACAGCCAATGGTAACACTAATTGTTGAAACCTTTCTTCTTTCTTGCCGACAATCCCTTGCATGTCGTATGCTTCTTCTGATTTCATCTCTTGTTCAGCAACTACAACATCTTGATCCTTTCTGCCCTCATTCAGATTAAGTTTCTTCTCCCACTTTTTCGAAATTTCTTTCCATCTCTCATCTTCCATTTTTATTCTCTTTTCTGCCGATCTAACTCTTTCAACTTCCAATGCTTGTTTCTTAACATCTTCCAAAGAATCGATCCTATTTAAATCAATTCCTGTAACAATTTCTAGTTGAAGTCCATTCAAGAAATAGTGGATATAGAAATCTTCAGTAGCCATAGGCACCAAACTTAATTGATACTCAAATTCTGTTATATAAAAACTCACTGAACCTTCTTGTTTGCTTAACAATAAGTTTGAGTAGACCTTCCTCCACAACTCCATCGACTTTTTTTTTAAAAAAAAAAAAAACAGCAACAATACTACTGTCTTCAACCTCACAAGTCACAGCCCTAAAGATCGAATCGGCTCTGATACCATTTGATAGAATCGCTCAGACATTGACAATAATAGGAAGTAAAATTTGAAAATATAATGATAATTTGTATTGAACCAAACTGATTACAATAACAGTAATAATTTCAAGCAATTCAAGTGGCTTGCTCACTCCTATCTTTTTCTTACTCAAAACATATTTTCCATGCCCCCCTCTCACACCTCAAGTGATGGCTATTTGAATAACAGAAAGCAGAAAAGATAAAATATTATCAACTAATAATATGCCAACAACTGGACTAATAATTAAATGACAAATGGCAGTGACAGCTTTCTTCATTCCTCATCCGGGTTTCCTTTTGTAGACTCTGAATTGTCCAAAGCATATTGTTTCAGCCCATGATCAGCAATTGTCTTTTTGACCTCTCTGTAGTGACATCAGATGCTGTTTCTTTCACGGGCTTATCAAGGACTCTATCAAAATGCTGCTGCGGTAACAGCAAACAATGAATATCTGCTTTGAAGAAGCAGATTTTGGACCCTACCGAAAAACAAGACCAGACTAAAAAGATCAGCAGAGCAAAACTTGAATAGATCTCCCCCCGATGATGGCTGAAAAGGCAATACACGATCCCCACAATTTATTCGCCAACCAAATCCACCAAATCCTATCAGACATCCACAGGACAAGATCAGGCTAAAAAATATTAAATAACGCCTGCGAAGAATCTTTAATTGCACAAGCTCAGCAAGGTAGGAGCCAACAGACATGTTAATCTACTATAGATTCTATAGTTGCTGGAGCTAGAGGTCTTAAGAACTAGAAAGGTGACCAGGGTCAGCTATAACTATGAATTAAGCCAAACAATTGTTCAGATTCTCCATATATTCAAGGGCATCCGTCATCCAAAACTTTAAGAAAATTTTGTTATAGAGCCAAGTAAATCATTTAACTACATGGCAACAAGACATCAAAAATAGCATTTTCACACACCTTGGATTGATGCTATAATAATATAGGGTGAAAATAATTCCCACACTCAATTCCTGCCAGCATAAGAACTTGAGTAAAAGACCAAAGGGCAAGGATCCCTTTCAAAAAAAAAAATAGACCACAAACAATATCAGCAATATTAGGAACCCGAACGATGTACAACTACGGATTCTGGGACAATCTAGCATAATAATCAAGACTCTTACAAGTGTTACTTCTTTGGTCGCAAATTTATTTCTTTGCCACAAAGATTCATACAAGTGGTAGTATTCTTCACTACGCTATAAAAAATGGTAGGCGAGATAAGGTGTTTAGATAGTTTAACCTGCCAATAGCTGCCTAAGCGCCACTTTTCACTAGTCAAAGGACGGGTTGATTAGTCAAACATGCATGATTTTATATATTATATAAAGAGTCATAACTTAAAATGTCTAAGAGCTGCCAATATTTGCCTAAGCGACTATTTAAAAAACCTGCCCAAAAAGCGGCGCCTTTAACATCATAGATTCTTCAATATCTCTGGCTAAACAGAATATGATACCCTAACTTATAAATGAATGCTTGACACAAAGTAGATGGCTCCTCTGATTCAGCAAGTGCATTACTGCACCAGATCACAACGATATGCCTTGAAACATTGACTCGGAATTTCAACTTTTACTCACTAATATTAAATAATAAATTCAACCCATCAATCATGCATTCGAATAATCGAGTGTTTAGATCCCAAATCTCTTGGTAGTCGATGCAAGGGTATAAGAACCCATTAATTTTTCGACCATTATGCATTCAAAAATGCATTTTAGTGATTTTTCTTAAAACTAATCTAACTACTACAATAATGACAGTATTTACAGCTAACAATGAGAATCTGGAAACAAGTAACAAACCAGAAACTCCAAAGAGCTCTGTTTCCTGAAATATGCAGCCTAGCAACAGCGAGGAAAACTCCGCTTTATGCAGAAATAATAAGCAAGAAAAGAACTCACAGCCCCAAAACAGCTACTTCACATTGCTTTTGCAAAAACCATGAGCCAGCAAGAAATCCATTTCAGCAAATGTGTTTTCTTCTGTTCTTCAACTAGTAAAGGAAACCGATCGTAAACTTTTCAACCCGATTGCATAAAAGAAAGCGTAGCCTCATCTGATAAAAACTCTTCTCGCTGTCCAATCCCTCAAAACTCTGTCAACAACAGGATCCCAAAACTCAAAGTTCTCGGATTATCTTCAAAGCCGCCTTCTATTTGAAATTGAAGAAATCAAAATGCTTCTGCTAAGATTAATTGTAACTTTGACCCCAAACTTCATAGATACATTAACAACAGGCATAGGTAAAGAAGCACAAGCCACAGGTTAAATAGTGAGAACGTTAGGTAACGCTACAATTTTCCACCAACATCATTACCCAGATTTCAAACAAACTGAAGACAAATCTATCATGATTCAATGATCAAACCTTATAAACATTAAGCCCTAAAACATCAATTATTCCAGAAGCAAAAAAATGCAACCATCGACCCATTAAACAAGATGAGATCACATAAGAATAAGAAGAAAAAAGGGGAATAATGTGGGTACAGATGGAGAAACAGTTTCCGGCCGCCATCGACAGCATCTCAACCATCCAGCAATTACACACGCCGCTGATCTGGTCACCATTCGACGAACACTCCCCTCAGCAGCCGCTCAACATTGTCGACCAACGCCACTCCCACCAGCCACTCAGACCACCAAACATCCCCCTCCCCATCCCCAGCACTAATGCACCATCTCTTCTTTTATTTTCTTTTCACCCCAATTCAATCGATAAATACAAACCCATAAACCAAGCAAATAAAACAAATGCTTGCCAAAAAGTAAAGCATTGACTCAGAATTTCGGCTTTTACCCACTAATTTTCAATAATAAATTCAACCCATTAATCATCCATTCAATTAAACGAAGTGTTTAGATTCCCAAATTTCTAGGCAGTGAATGCAAGGCTACAAAAACCAATAATTATTCGCCCATTATGCAACATTTCATCACTGCAAGGATTATTTATTCATTTTGAAATTGAGAAAAATTAAATTCAAAAAATACCTGGTAAAATTGGTGAAAAAATTAATCGGCGATTAGGGCAAGCACCGTTAACGTGGGCCCATTCCAAAATCTTACAGATCTTTGTCGTACATATTTTCTAAGAAACAATTATCAATAAAAACATATTTTATATTTTCAGAAAAACCTAAACATAATTATCTAGAATTCTCAACACACGTGTCAGTCACGTGCTCCTTAACACAATCAACCATCCAAAATCAAATTTAAAACCCAGATTTACCAAAATCAAATTTTACCAAAATCACGTGCACGATTAAAAGAACAGACTTTACCAAAATCAAATCTCAACGGCTTTAATAAAAACACGCATCCCTAACCCTAATCGAACCGCGAATTTTAACGGCTAGTTGCTGGCGCGTATATTTTAAGCAACACAATTGCAATTCAAGATCTTTCCACATAGCAATCAAATACCCAAAACCCTAAATTCATCTACGATATCAAACGGCTATATAAAAACACTAACTCTACTTGATTTCCAAGTAACAAGTTTCCAAATTTTGCTTTTGATATTTTCTTCTGTTCTTCATTCCTTCTTCTCTCAATTTACCCACCAAAAATCTTTCTTTTCAATCTTGCTTTCTGATTTCTTTCCCGGAAAAACAACAAAATGCCTCAAGTTGGTTACAGATTTTATCCAACAGAACAAGAACTCTTGGAGTTCTATCTATTCAACAAGATTACGCAAAACCCTCTTCTCTATGAAGATGGTTATATTCCCGTCATTGATTGCGATCTTTATGGCTCCAATGAGCCTTCTGTGATTTGGGAGATGTATGGAGGAAATCGTTTACTGAAAGGTCAAGATTTGTACTTTTTCACTCGGCTAAAGAAACTGTCTCCAAAGGCGAAAAATTTCTACAGAAAAATTGCTTCTGGTGCGTGGCAGGGAGGATGGATCCAAGCCGGTTGAAGCTGATGGGTCTGATCAGATATTGGGGTTCAAGAGAAGATTTAGGTATGAAAACAAGACGAATCATAAAGATAATGGGGGGTGGATCATGCATGAATTCACCATTAATTCATCTTTGTTGGGGGATCAGTATTCATATCAAGACATTGTTCTTTGTCGCATAAAAAAGAATGAATCGGGGCAGAAGAAAGAGAGAGCAAATTTGGGGAAGAAGCAGAGAAATTCTTCAGGAGGAAGAGCCTCTGGTAACAAGAGAAAGTTGAAAGAAGTAGCAACTCCTAACAGCAATGGTGATCAAGGAGATGAGATGGCTCCAAATAAGCGGTTAAGGGCTGGACAGGAAGTGGTTTTGGTTCAACAAAACTACACACCATGCTCAAGCAACACTATGCAAGCGGTGGAATATGAAGGGGAGATAATGGAGTCATTACCTGAAGATTCAACTACTTTTGATCACCATGATGAGGGTGTTTGGGCTGTAGAAGAAGCAATTGACTTACCATGCTCCAATACCAATATGCAGATTGTAGAAGTTGGAGGTGAAATGGAGTCATTACCTGAAGATTTTGATTCTTTTGAGGTTGAAGAATATTCCTCTCTGCTTGATCAGATTCTTGAGCATGATGGCTCAGACTGTAATGATGATGAGGGCATTCAATGTAAGCAACTAAGGGGGGCTGAAGAAGGAGCACCTTTGGTTCAACAAAACCAACCAACAGATTTACCATGCCCCAATAGCACCATACCAATTATGGAGTTGCCTGTTGAAGCACTTGCGCCTTATGATGATGAAGAGGTTTTTTCTACTCTTGATGAAATTACAAAATTTGATTGCATCGAGGATCATGATGAAAAGTGTGTTCAGAGTAAGCAATTGAGGGGGCTTGAAGAAAATGAAGCACTGGATTCAGCTGAATTTAAAGAGTTTTTAAGTGGAGTGGATCAAGTACTTGACCAGCTTTTCCCAGGCTGGAATCAGTAGAAGAGTGGGCAGAATTCTGATCTCAGGATTGCTCTTTTTGTTTTTATCTGATTTTATGAAGCAATACTTTGATGGCTGGTGTATGTAAACAACTTGTTTCATATGCTATTGTAATATAATCCCATTTTTCCTTCTATTTTGCAAATGAGTTTATGGCTGTGAAAGAGTTCTTTCTCTTTATATTCCTTCAAAGTTCTGTTTGATATTCATGTGAGTTGCTATGCTTTGCATATATCTAAATTGCTGTTGACACACCTTTTACTTGCATTTCCTGAATTCAGTTCCTTCTTTGCAACCTCCATTCTCTCAGTTTTTTGCAAAAAGAAATTTTGAACTTCTCATTAAAGGCAAACCATAATTTATATGCTTTGGAATCTTTAATACATTTTTCAACTTTTGGCTTGGAAGGAAAATGTTCACATTTTCCAACCCTTACTCTCCATCTTTTGCATGAATGTTCCTATTATTACATTTTAACTTTTTTCTTTTTGGAAGCAAACCAAATATAAAATGCAACTGCACTGCAACCAAAGCAATTGTACAAGTGAAACAACCAAATCACAATCCCAGATATTTGAACCATGAAGACTGCAGCAGGTATCAAACATAGATAATGTATCCCTTTTGGAAAAACCCAAACCCATATATTTGAACCATCAAGACCATTGAAACAAAGATAAAAGAGAATCTATTTCTATATAATGTTTCCTAAAGATTGCAAAAGACTCGCCACCTAAATATAACGAGAGGGCACGTAACCAACTTTCACCAATAGAAGCCTCAAAGATTAAACATATACCACCTCCCAGAGAAGTAATCTTATCTTGCTTGGTGAAGAAGTATCAATGGCATCAGCATAGCCATTGGTATGGCACTGTTAACATTGAATTTCGAGGATTGATGTGTTAGATGGTGGTTCTGAATAAGCTGGTGGTGGTGTTGGATTACATTTGACAGTGGGGATTTGTTGTTAAGAACCAGAACAGTTTGTCTTGCTAATGCCCTCTCTTCTTGTCATCTGGGTTGGCACATCACACTCCAAAAATCAATAAGCATTCCAGTTCTTGTCATCTGTTTCACCATATGTATTTTCTTCCCTTCAATGAGCCACTTTGCTATGCTATGAACTAATGCCGAGAATCACACTTTTAGATCATCCAGCTAGCGACCCAATCAACAACTTCATCCAGGCCAGGAGGTGATTCTGGTGTCATTGCTTTTGCATCATCTATCACAGTGTCGCTACTTGCAACTAATGACCTGTCAACAGAGATAAAAACAAAACAATTGACAAAAACTGGCTTCAAAAAGGTTCATACTGCAATCAAAATCAACTAATACGACCTGCACAGCTAAAATAACTTCAAACAAGCAGCCACAGATTAGCTGAAAGTTTTGGGTAATTGGATTCACAATGGAGGCATAAATGCAAGTCCAGATGTCAATCCCATAACACAATGAGCTCATAGTCCCTAAATCGACCATAAACTTATGTTTTGAGGTGAGGAAGTCATCTTTTGTAGTATCTGACGCTAATATTAATATATGAAATATAAATTCTAGGAAACACAACAGAATAGAACTGTCTGTGTTCATATAACATATGGAATGCCACAAAAACATGACGAGTGCTCTCGTATTCTAATTTCCACAGAGCCTCCATTACCCACAGTCAAGGTGGCGAGACAGGTTCTCTATGTACTATTTTCCAAGGGCTATCTAGAATTAGTCAATGAAGAATTTTCAAATGAATTGAAATATTAATAGCCATTGTAGACATGAAGACATATATTTTATAATTTACCAATCGCCTACACTAGTTTGGTTTAGTTGCCCATCTTACCGTCTTTGTTGGAAAGTGAAAAGCCTTCAATGACGACTGCATTAATTTGCTGCTTTCCAATACCACAGAAACTTAATTATCTCCTGCAAGTTAGAGAATGGCAGTTGTTATGATAACAAAAAACATAGTGCAGAAAAACATTTGTAACAAACTCCTCACCTCTACACAGTAAGAAAGAACTGAAGGTTTCCGAAATTTGAAGGATTTTCAGATGTGGCAATTGCCAGCATGGTAGAGTAGAGTTGTCCGCCCTCACATTCTTTCTGAGTTAGCTCATGTCAGTGATCTTCTGTACAGCTGCCGCCTCACTTTGGTCACTCCTTGTGGCTTCAGCCACCATTACATATTGTAGTTTTTTAGGATTAAAATTCTGTATCTTCTATTTACTGAAATTGATACATAAATAGGAAGGATTTCAACCTTATCCTATTTCTATGAGATTACAACAAATATTCCAAATAAGATAAAATCCTATCTAGAAATAAATCAAATAGCCAAGGCTTCCCTCAACAACCGGATAACTTTTATCTCTGTCTACACTCCCCTCAAGCTGGATCAAATACATCAAACAATCCCAGCTTGCTATTAATCTCTTGAAAGTGTGACATATAGAGTCCTTTCGTAAAAACGTCTGCCAATTGCAGAGTAGTTGGTATACAAGGCATACATATCTGATTAGATTCAGCTGTGTAATGGCATCAACAATGACAACCCCTCTCAACATCAGTTGTGGGTAGTAACACAGAGTTCAATTAACTTTAACTTTAAGCTAATGTGTGCCTGCTCGTTCCTATTCATTTGAGCTGTCCAGTATTTGGTTTTTTGTGTATACATGCATCCTTTTGAAGTCAGTTTCCTCAAAATTTTGCTGTTTTTACCGTCAACAGGTCATTAACTAAGGACTGGGAATCTGGGATTTTCAGCCCTGTAAAGCAGAAACAACCTCGCCAAGGACACGTTTTCTATCTTCAGTTGGAATGAGTAATACTGCTAGATAAGTTAAATCTGGAGCTGTTTCTTCAAGAAAGAATGGTGATAGCAGCGAATCTCAGGCAACTGCAACTGCAACTGCAAGGGGCCTTGGAATTTATTGAAGTTGCAATGCAACTTGCAACTTTCAACTTAGCAATCCCACCCGAATCTCCTGCTGGCCTGGATGATCTTCTGATTCCGTGTTGCTTACATCTGGCAGCTTCATTGTTTAGTTTCAGGGAGCTCTTCTGGATAATTATCGAAGGACAAGACTGCATTTCAAATTTCATTTTTAGATTATAAGTCATCCAACCCAGAATCTACTATTGCCCTGCATGACCTTCTCATTGAAACAAAAATCATATTACAACAATCACAGCGTTACTTTCCTCTTACCCTACTTTTCAACTGAATCAAATTAGGTACACAAAGCATAGCAACTCACATGAATATCAAACAGAACTTTGAAGGAATATAAAGAGAAAGAACACTTTCACAGCCATAAACTCATTTGCAAAATAGAAGGAAAAATGGGATTAAAAGTAGAGAGGAATACTCTTACCCTTAGTTGCTTATATTGAATGCCCTCATCATCACAACAGTATGCGCCATCATGCTCAAGAATCTGATCAAGCAGAGAGGAATACTCTTCAACATCAAAAGAATCAAAATCTTCAGGTAATGACTCCATTTCACTTCCAACTTCTACAATCTGCATATTGGTATTGGAGCATGGTAAGTCAATTGCTTCTTCTACAGCCCAAACACCCTCATCATGGTGATCAAAAGTAGTTGAATCTTCAGGTAATGACTCCATTATCTCCCCTTCGTATTCCACTGCCTGCATAGTGTTGCTTGAACATGATGTGTGGTTTTGTTGAACCAAAACCACTTCCTGTCCAGCCCTTAAGCGCTTATTTGGAGCGATCTCATCATCATGATCACCATTGCTGTTAGGAGTTGCTACTTCTTTCAAATTTCTCTTGTTACCAGAGGCTCTTCCTCCTGAAGAATTTCTCTGCTTCTTCCCCAAATTTGCTCTCTCTTGTTTCTGCCCTGATTCATTCTTTTTGATGCGACAGACAACAATGTCGAGATGTGAATACTGATTCCCCAACCAAGATGAATTAATGGTACATTCATGCATGATCCACCCACCATCATCTTTATGATTCTTTCTGTTTTCATACCTAAATCTTCTCTTGAACCCTAATATCTGATCAGACCCATCAGCTATTAGGGTTTATTTCGGTATGAAAACAAAAAGAATCATAAAGATGATGGGGATGGATGGATCATACATGAATTTACCATCAATTAATCTTTGCTGGGAATCAGTATTCACATCAAGACATTGTTCTCTGTCGCATAAAAAACAATGAATGAGAGCAAATTTGGGGAAGAAGTCATGATGAGGAGATCGCTCCAATAAGCGAAAATATATTATGAGCCGGGTGTATATGCCTTCTCTCTCACAGCAGGCGGGCCCCACACAGCTGTGGGGCCCGCCTGCTGTGAGAGAGAAGACATATACACCCGGCACATGATATACCACCTCCCAAATAAGGGCTTAAAGGGCTGCACAGGAAGTGGTTTTGGTTCACCCACGAAATCAGATTCGGATTGGGTTTTATCCGATCCGAATCCGGCCGGCGTGATTCGGTCTAGATTCGAATTGGGTTTTATCCGATCCGATTTTTTATTAATAAAATCCGGATTTAATGTGCTTGTCCCGACATCAGCACAAGTTATCAGCATATTTCATTAATTAATCTATTCACAATTTTAACCGCATGTGTTACAAAATCACATTTACATAAATAAATTTTTAAATATAAATTAATGTTAACAAAAAGGACTGAATGAATAATTCCTCAAATGTAATTAAATGAAATTTTCATCTACTCCTCTGAATCTGATTTCTGAAAAATAAAGGAAAATAAATAAGAAGCAACAGTCTACAAATCTGGAATTGAGTAAAATTTAAACTGAAAAGTCATATTTAACAGAATCTATGTTTGGTTTGGTTGTTATTGTTTGTGTCAACATATATTTAATTGGTTTTCTTCTCCATGTGTTTATTCTTATCTTTTATTGTGTGACATGTTTCACCCCGATGAACACTAAAAAATGTACATTTAATAAAAAGAAAGTAATCATTTTATAATTATAGTTTCATTAATCCCCTTAATTTAGCACATTTATGAAATAATAATTAAATCTATGTTTTATATATTTTTATTGTGATTTTTATTTCTATGCATGTGAAATAATAATTTGGATGCATAACTAAAAAAATGGACGTGATAATTGGATTTTGGAGGCGAGAACTTAAAAGGGCGTTCTAACAGTATACAATTTTAACTTTGCGTAATTTTTATATTTTGGCCATAACTTTTTACTTCGATATCGAATTGAGTCAGTTTCAGTTCCAGATGAAAGAATGCTTAAATATCTACAACTTTACTCTTTAAAAGATTTTCTAGTTCTGAGGTTTTCAAGATCGAAATTGATGAAGAATCCAACATGTGCTACATGTAATTTTTAATTATTAGAAAATAATAATAATAATAATTGAAAAATTACAACCCACCGAAAGATGGTTATCATTATCCATTTGCATGCAAAAGTCATACAAATTTTGACAGTTGTATGACTTGTTAAAAAATAAATAAATAAAGAATGAGGTGTTGAACACCTCTTGCCATAAATAAAGGTGTTATCCACCTCATTTTCTCAGCTTATTCCATAGTTCCTTTTTAGAGAAATTATGAAATTTCAGCTCTTGTGTGTTTTATTTTTCAAGTTTTGTTGTAATTTTTTTCTTTTATTAATAAAATTATGCATGTTTTTATTCAAATCATCAGTAACGAATTACATTATGCTGGGGTAAATAGTGAAACTCTAATTATGAGAATATAAATTAATCTTATTAATATTATAATATATGAATTGTAATTTAAAGAATTGAGACAGTTGAGCGAGAAATTCAATTGAGATCTGAATTGATAAGAATCAAATGACGTTTTTAGGATCTAATCATTACATTTGTGTTTTTTCTTTTCTTATTTATATTTATTTATTATTATTATTATTATTATTATTTTCACTTGTTTATTATTTTTTCTTTTTGTAAGTATTGCATTTGCATATTTAAATTTTATCATATAGTCTGCATTTAGGTTGAATGAGACATTAGTCTCGATCATCTAGCGGTAGATTAAATAGAGAGTTTACATCACCTTCATCGTCAGTCAAAATGGCCGAGAACCGAAATGAAAACCCACATGACCGAGATGAAAATCCAGTTGATCAGGTAGAACATGAGTCTCAGCATGGTGATCTTAATCATCATAGGACACTCAAATAACTCATGAATCCCACTAGGACAAGAACACCATCTTGCATTATTTTCCCCGCATATGCATCACATTTCAATTTTAAACCAGGTGTCATCCAATTTTTACACGCATTCCATGGTCTAGAATCAGAAAATCTTTATCAACACTTATGGGAATTTGAAGATGTATATAATACTTGCACAGATCAAATTTACAGCATGAGTATAATCCGACTCAAGTTTTTTCCATTTTCTTTAAAGGATAAAACTAAAATTTAGCTGCAAAATCTTAGGTCAAGATCCATCAGAATATGAGATGATTTGCAAGAGCAATTTCTGGAAAAAATTCTTTCCCCCTCACAAGACAAACTTTTGAAATAATAATAATAATATTAATATTAATATATAATTGGAAAATGACAACCCATCGAAAGGTGGTTATCATTATCCATTTACATGCAAAAGTCATACAATTTTTGAAAGTTATATGACTTTTAAAAAAGTAAATAAATAAAGAATGGGGTGTTAAACACCTCTTGCCATAAATAAATGTACTCTACACCTCATTTCCTCAGCTCATTTTATAGTTCTTTCTTAGAGAATTTGTAAAGTTCCAGCTCTTGTGTATTTTATTTTTCAAGCTTTATTGTAATTTCCTTTTTATTTCAGTAATAAAATTATGCATGTTTTTATTCAAATCATGAGTAGCTAATTCCATTCTGTTGGGGTAAATGGTGAAACTCTAAATATGAGAATATAAATTAATCTTACTAATATTATAATATATTAACTGTAATATGAAAATTAATATTTAATCTTCTATTATATTTGTGGGTGTCTTGATTTTTTGTAAACAATCAAATCTTGGTTGGCACAATTAATACTTTACCTCATATTATATGAGAGAGTAATTTAAATCTAAATTAATTATTGATAAACTATTTATGGCTGGTTTTATATATTTGGCATAATTGGGTACCTATCTGGACCTGTTATAGACAAGTGTTGTCACCACCTATATGGTTGGTTTTATAAGTTTTGACACAATTAATTCCTAAAATAAATTAACTGGGTAATAATGACAATTTATATATTATGAAAAGTAAAATTTCTCTAAATTTGAAATATTGAGAGCGAATCCCCTAGTCCCGATATTTTATTTTATTTTTGCAGTCCAATTTAAAAATTATCCATCACTTCAAACAATTCAACCTTTTTATTTTTTTGTTACTCGAATTGTTATTTTATTTTACTAAATTTATTCATTATGGATCGATCTCAGACTTATTGGTTTTATTATTACTTCGACACTCTTATACTTGAGAGTAAAGTATCACTTTGTGAGTGTGTCACACCCACAAAATCAAATTCATGATTTTCACTGATTAAAAATGATGTTTTATGCTAGAGAGAGATTTTTTTTTTGGTGCTAAGCTAAGCCTATGATATTCACTTTTTCTTTATCACTGTGATGAGGGTGTGAAGATTTTTTTTTTTTTGGTTACGATTCATCATTTGGCGTGAATCGTAACCAAACCATAACCTTTCAGTTCTTGATATTTTTGCTGCTAAGATTCGTCGCGCATCGCGCAGGTTATCTGCAAGTTTTTTGGAAAACCTAAAATTTTTCCCCTTTCAAACTAAAAATAAACATTACACATTTTGATGTGATCTTATAATAAATTAGATAAATAACACCAAATTGATCGCATATGAGGAAGAAAACCAAATCGATTATAACACAAAATCGATCGCATCTGAGGAAGAAAACCAATCCTACTAGAAAAAGGGTTACTCGACCCGAACCAAACCACCCCGAACTTGACTTCGTAAATCTTGACACGGATTAGACCTCATCAATAACTAAAACCGATTTGCAGCAATTGAGGGAAAGATTCGATATCCCCGAGGAGATGATCTAGCGAGTCGTCCCAGTGGCGTTGTGCACGATCTTTTTTGACATGGGGTTACGCCTGCCCATGCAAAAATACTTTGTGAAAATGATGGCCGCCATGAATCTAGCTCCATGCCAGCTGAACTAAAATGGATGGAAGGTGATGGCCGAACTCTACGTGATTTGGAGCCGAATTGGGTTGGAAAAACCAACCTTCTCTGAATTACAGAGGCTATATCGAATGAATGCCAATCTAAAATAGTACAAGGGTTGGTATTACCTTTCATCTCACGATGGGGTTCCTCACATCATCACCAATATCTGATCCACTAATAAGAATTTTAAGGACAAGTGGTTCTGGACCAGGGGCCCTTTGGTAGGGCGATGGTGAAGGATTCTCAGTCCTAAATATTTTCCAAGTGGGAGGTAATGACCCGACTTATCTCTTCATTCTGACTGATTTATATAATCTTCTAACTTTAGTGCCTTCTGCAGCCTATTGGGGTGACCTTCCAAAAGTCCACCATGAAACCCGGGCCAGGGTAAAGAAGACACTTGAATAGCTTATTGGGGTGACCTTCCAAAAGTCCACCATGAAACCCGGGCCAGGGTAAAGAAGACACTTGAATTCGAAGGCCACAATCGGGACCTCGTTAATTCTTCTACTCTAGCCGACTCGGGCCTTACCCCGAGTACTCCTCCACCCCAGTCAAGGTAGACTGGTACGTTCTAACCGAACCACTGACTTCTATGTTTGCTGCCTTGTCTTTTTCTTTACGCTGTTTTTGGCCTTTTTATGCTCTAACTGTCTTTTTCTGTTTGTAGGAATGTCTGGTGAGCTGTCTTTTTCTGTTTGTAGGAATGTTTGGTTACAAAAGTCATGCCAAGCTTACTCAGGAGGTAGTCAGGGCCTCTCGGGGGAGATCCAGAGGCACCCGCTCCCGTGTTATAACCCATGTTCCGCTCGAGGCCAGGTGAAAATCAGTGTATTCGGCCGCTTCATCGGCCAGGCCCTCAAGTGCCCCCAAAACCACCCAAATGCGAACCCCTTAGACCCAAACGTCAAATGCGCCGCTGCCATTTCTGATTATGTGCATCCCTCGACCATCTCAAACCACATCTGCTCCATTCGACCATTAAAAAAATGCCTCCGCCAGGTCGGGGGTGAAGAGACCGAGGAACCCGTAGAGAGGGCTCCTATGAGGAAGATGGTGGGCCTTAAAGGCAAAGCCCCATCAGTTCCTCCTCAAGTTGGAGAGGGTGCCCCACTGCAGGAATCGATAGGTGAGGGATAAGGTGGCCCACCTCCTCCCGACCATTAATTACCTAGCCAAGACCGTGACCTTGGAGCATGCCACTTCATACGAGGGCATCTCGCCTGAGGACATCATCAAGAGGACCTGTTGATTCCATGCAAAGGTAACTAGACTTCTCCTTTATAACTTGTGTTATTTTTCATCTCGCCATACTGACCCATATTTTTCGTTGTAGCTGGCCTATCTCTTGGCCACAATGTATATTTGTTGACAAACATCCTCTATAAGGTGGTCAGACACAAAGGATTCAAAGTCGTCTGACTGAGCGAGAGCAAGAATTATCCAAACAGTTGTAGGAGGCCAAAGTAGAGATTCAGAGGCTTAAAGCAGAGGTCTGGGGCCTCAAGCATTCCAAAGAGAACGCCAAGAACGAGGCAGCTTCTCTCCGTAGAGCTACAGAAATAATCAAGAAGAAGATGGACGAGGCCAAGGCTGAGGCGACCCAGAAGGCCGACGAGCTCAATGTTGGGGCGATGGTGGAACCCCATAGGTCTGATCCATTTTTTTTTATTTTCTTAAAACTTAAACAGTTTTAAAATCACCCAAAATAATTTTAATTTCAAAACAAACCACAACACATGTTATACAACAAACATATATATATATATATATTCTAAATATATATATGCATTTCTTTGAATCAAAATACAACCCAAAATAGAATTCCACAATGAAATGACTCATGAATAATTCTAGTTCACCCATAGATGGTCAAGTGATTCTAGAATGGTAGCCATAACTTTAATCTTTAATCTAGAGTTCCAAACTCTAATTTTATGTCTATGTCTAATTTAAATATTTTGACTCAATTACAAGCATATTATGTTTATACTTCAAAAGCATCCTAATACAATTCATTAGCCTTATGTCAAATTTAAGCTATGTAATCATGCATCCAATACATAATTCATCATTATATGTCTCACTAATGAAAACTCATTAATGAAGAACATAGCTTAGGAGAAGTTCAAACATTACATAGTAAGCTTGCTATAATGACCAAATCTCATTCTCCTTTGTTGAAATGGTTGGAGAAATTTCAAGGTTTGCAAGCTTCACTCCAAAATCCAATCTTGATTTCTCATAGATGAAATGTTGTAGAGACCTCACAAAGCTTATCTAAACACTTCTCTAACTTAGGCTAATTTCTCTAAGAATTTCTTGTATTTAGCTTTCTCAAGCTTTTGCTTTTCTTAATTAAAACATTCATAAAGCTTGCTATTTATAGCAAAATTTATGCAATTTTTAATTAATAAAAGTTGTAATCAACTTTTATGTGGGCTTAATCAAATTTGTCCAAATATGTATAATTAGGTGTGACTAATCTCCATTGTCTATCACTTTGATTTAATCCAATTAAATCAAGATAATGATTAGGTAATGGATTAGTTCAATGTTTTCTACTTTGATTTAATCCAATTAAATCAAGCCAAAACCACCTATTATTACATACTTATAATTACCATAATATCTTCAAATGGTAGAGATAATTATGATTTTACAATTAAGCCCTTGTGTAATTATTGAATTAATTCAATTAATCTAATTAGGTCAAAGTAAATAATCAATATTATTCAATAACACTTGATTATATTAGTTGATAATTAATCGGCTACCCAAGTGCTCAATGAGTACACTTCATATTGAGATTCTCTAAGTTCAGACACGTTCGTCATAGGGGTGTTCATAGGGTCGGGTCAACCCCCGACCCGACCCAAACCAACATGACCTGATCGGGTTTGGAAACTTTCACGGGTTCGTTGCAAATAAATCGGGTTGACCCGACCCGATTTAAAACACTATAAAAAGTTACAAAAAAGTAGGGCAAACCGCATCTCTAATCTCTTAATCTCGGTTCTCTCCAAAATCTTTTCTCTCCCAATTTCTCTCATTTGTTTGACAACACTTCAGAGTCTCTTTTCAAGATCAAGCCTCAAGGTATTATTACTATAAGTTTTCTGCTCAATTTCTTGTTCAGTTAAATCTTTTGTAAGTAAATCTTGTTCAGTTAATCTTGTGTAAGTAAATCTGATTTTCTGCCCAATTTTTTGTTACATGACACAAAAACATTATTAAGAGCGAGCATAAGACCATAAAATTAGCGTCGTGCAAAGAAGATCTTGAATAAAATTGTGTAGTTTTCTTGTTATTGTTGCTGGTTGCTTCAAATACTTTGAAGATGATGATTAAGCTACGCAATTAAAAAAGCCAAATTAATCATGATGCAAATTGATAGGTTCTAGGGTTTCAACTAAAATGTGGCTCTCTTTTAGTCTTTTTTTTGGTGTCATGCAAGTACTAAGTACAATTATTGTTGGACAATTATGACCCATAGCATCACTATTTGTAAAAGACATTGTGTTTTTGTACAAATTAACTATATGACAAAGGAAATTACTATTTTATCATTTTATAATTAGATTACTTGGATATATAAATGATAAAAGTCCTTATGATTAGTTCCGGATTAATAAGATATGAGACAGTATTAATCCACGAACGGTTTAATCATTAAATATCCATAGTCGTAGTATTATCGAGACTGGACATCGATAATGCGGAATAGACTAGTATTACACTTGTGCGCGTTATGGAAGCTTAACGACATAGTTCTCATATATTTAAGTATTGGCTACTTATGCAAGTATGATAGGAGGTTATGTTAGCCGTTGGACTGGGAACAGCTTCGCTCTGGATAGACCCCTCAGAATCCCATTGGTAGTATGACTATGTGTCTATGGGAATCCGAATCAGGGTAGGTGTATGTGGTCTTAACCTGAGACTTGCATCGCTAATACTTGCGACAATCAGTACGCTTTGGTTTTGGTCGTCCGGAGCTTTAACAGGTTCTGTGTACGCCTCTTCTGGGTTTATTGAGAATCGTAGTGTATTGGGTGTGATGTCAAGATGGAAGTATCACTTCAGTCATATGGAGACGATGATTAAGCAGAGATACATAACTAGTACTCTTAAATGATGCAGCTATCGGGATAATATGACTAGGTCATGATTATCCAATTACAGAGACTAGTTGCTAGTGATCTGATATATGCTTCGTACGGGGCACACATAATTCCAGCCCCAGGCCTAGCATGTGACATCTGATACTGGATCGTATTACGCAATACATAGTATACTATGTCTGATACAGATTATAAATTCCTTGTTGAATATTTCTGGAGAATTGGGTAGTCACGGTGTTTTGCTAGAAGCCAAACATGTCTTGTAAATCGGTAAGAACGTGGTACGGGGTACGCACGTGTTCGGATGGTCCGATGACCGTATTTACTGCCAACATATCCAGAGATCTCTTGGGTCGCTTCCCAAAGATTCACCGATGACATTTGACTCGAACATAATTAATCTAGGATTAATTATATGAGAGAGAAAATTAATCTAGGATTAATTACGATAAGAATTTATCTGGGATAAAATTTGAATAGAAGAGAGAACGCGATTAATTTGGAATTAATCGATTAAATAATATATTGGATATATTAATTGAAATCGGATTTCAATGCGGAATTAAAATTGGATTTTAATTCGGGCGAACGAATTAATTTGGAATTAATTCGCAACCGACTTTCGTAATAATTTTGCTAGGCATTATTATTTAATTAAATTGGATTTAATTACGTCGCGACGTAAAATTCGTTTAATCGGATTAAACGAACCTTAGCCCGAAGTGTGTTGAGCAAGCCAACTTGAATTTTGAATTTAAGTGGTGGGGCCCACTAACTTACATCAATTGTCAACTAGTTGATGGAAGTAGTTGGGAGGTTTTAATGCAACTTCTTCCAACACACTTTGTTTAGCTTTTTGGAAAAGCATATACACTTTTTGAAAGTCAATTTTGTGTATTAGTTTTTGGAAAACAAAATATCAAAAATACTCTATCTTCCTTTCTTCCTCTTTGTCGTGACCTTGGGTTCTCTTCTCCATTGATTTTGCTTCAAAAATCAAGCAAGCTAGCACTTAAGGAGTTTTGTGAGGTGATAGGGAAACTCACCTT